>JBCEWB010095594.1:0-12309 GCA_039654565.1 Peronia peronii
ATCTATCTATCTATCTATCTATCTATCTATCTATCTATCTATCTATCTATCTATCTATCTATTTATCTATCTATCTACCTATCTATCTATCTATCTATCTGTCTGTCTGTCTGTCTACCTGTCCATCCATCTATCCATCCATCCATCCATCCATCCATCCATCCATCCATCCATTCATTTATAGATGCAGCTGTCTAGCTATGTAGGCAGTCATTCATCTCTCATCTGATCTTTCTACCAGCCTCTTCATTGACAGTTTTGTCAGATGTATCTTATACAAATCCTGTATCCATTCATTAATCCAATCGCATGGCTGTCAGTTTGTTTATATCGCAAGACTTGAATTCAGATTCTGCTCTATATCTCCGTCATTATTTCCCTGACTCTACATCTCCTGTCTTCCACTTCTCTGAAGCGTCACATAACTACGATCTTATTTCAGCATGACAGCTGCCTGTCCCACTTAAACGTAATTTATGAGTATGCAGCTTATACTTCACACAGTCAGATTATGATCCGATCCCTCTCCACCTCTCAGACCGATTATATTACAGAAAACGCTGCATTTTTAATGATGTTATGTGCCATAAATTTTGCATCGCTGTACCTTCTGTGGAGATGGTCCGTGTTTCAATGTCAACAACAAAACAAATTCAGCCACGAATTCAGCCAGACTGTAGAGCTGCATGGGGACAGCGAATTGTATAAAAGTTTGTCGTGATAATTTGTATTTGGGAAACGCAATCTTCTGCAAGAAGGCAAGGTATAATATCAGGAATTGCCTGGATATTTCACATGTGGAAAATTCCCAATTTTTCAAACTCAGAAATGCAGTGTATTGCAATGTAATATCAAAACTGCCTAGTTAGTTTGCATTTGAAAAAAAAACTAATCTTTAGAGCTGCAGGTAGGCAATGTATTATACCACGGATTGTCTGGATAGACTACATTTCAAAAATAAAATAATACTCAGCCTTTAACACTGCATGAGGACAGTGAATTATATCAATGACTGCCTTGATATCTTATTATGTTTGAAAAGAAAACATTTTCGACTCTTAAACTTGCAGTTAGGTGGTATAATATATCATGAATTGTTTAACCAGAATGATGGTTGGAAAACTCAGCTTTTAAAACTACAGGAAGGCAATGACCTTAACAAAGACTGTCTAGGTATTTTACATTTGAAAAGAAAAAAAAATGTACTCGGCGCATTGGCATGTCGTTTCCGCTGTTTATTTCCGGGGGCTAAAATTCAGCTTTCTTTTCTTTTGTTTCGTTCTCTAGGACGGACAAGCGACACGGATGTAGCTAAAAATAATTCCTCAGAATCTCGGAAGAGTCCACTTACTTCTGGTTTGGTGGGTTTCATCTCTTGCACCTATTTGTTCCTCTAGCTAGGCCAGAGCCTTAACAACTGCTAGTACCGCTGCATGAACTTAGAAGATTCTGAGGCATAATACAGTACGAAGGATTAACTTAAGTACAGGAAATCTCTTGAGAGAGAGAGAGAGAGAGAGAGAGAGAGAGAGAGAGTTCGGAAAGAATGAAAATATAAATATACTAATGTGGGCCCCCCCCCCCCCACACACACACACACAACCTTTGGCATCATTAAGCATACGTTTTACAAAGTAGTTTGTCCTGTTTTAATGGGGAAAAAACTGTCGTTTTTTAGCAAACGGATATTAATTATAATGATTGTATTAAATCATACCACAAAAGAAAAAAACATGCAGTTAACTGCTAAGCCATTGACCCAACTTGGGTCGGTTCACCATTGAAATGCAGAGATCAGTGGGAATCTTTCTTCTTTGAAACAGAAACTTGCTGTTCAGATCTGATATCTGGGTAAATTCCAACTGTTGAAAATAAATGTAGAAAGTATCATTTCATTACTATGTTTCTTTCAGTAATACTTGATCTTTATAGCTGACAACACACTTTTCAAAATGAGCAGTTACCTTTTGCATAGAGAATGGATTTGTGGAATGCGTTCAATTTATGACATGTAAACTGAAGGCCGGAGGGAGGGTGGAGGGGTGAAGAGAGAAACAAAAATGCAAAAAAAAAATATAAAAATAAAACCAAGCACAGACGGTAACAATTACGCATCACTGAAACAGCATGTTGAACACTTAGCATGGAGCTTGGCGTCATAAAACATAAGCAGGTCAGGGTAATATGGAATGTTACTTCCGTTCTAATATTACACATATAGGTGAAGAGGACACAGAGAGAACAAAATGAAGGAACGTTCAGCTTACGTCTATTATAAGCCCTGGTTAACCGCCTATATCCTCTAGGCATTTCAGTTGATACATAGTGGAAAGAGAAGAGAATCAGATGTTCTCAACGACTCCCTTTGAAGAAAGCGCACACAAGCATAAATTCAGGGTTATGTGTTCAAAGTTATAGTAAGCGGAATAAAGGATGTAAACTTACGACGATTCAGAAAACTTTCTTTCACGTTTCATATTTTTCGCGGCAGCACAGAGCATAAATACTTATGATAAGCCTCATAAAGATTGTGAACTGAAATGATTCAAGAACATCTATTTGTCAAGCAAATACAATAGCCTACATCAACATATGCTGCAGTTCGGAGCTGTATGCCCAGAGAGATGAAAAACTTAATAAAAGAGGTAAACTTTAAATAACTTAAGAAAACTTTTTGTTCCGTTCCATAAATTTTTTTTTCATGCTGACACAGAATACAAAGACAAATACCTAAGTTGAAAGTTTTGTGTCGGCGGTATGATAAGCCAAATTAGGTATGTAAACGTAAACTAACAACAATAATTCATGACCGTTTCCTCTAGTTTTATTTTAGTTTTATTTTATTTTCGAACCCACACGTACACATTCATGAAACAGGACTGAGTGGATCAGTTGTCTCCTCGCCGGGAGGTTGGGGGTAGGGAGGGAGGGGCAGAAGACGGGGGGAGGGGGGGGGTTGATTATTTGAGACTGTTTGGCAAAACATTATTTAAATTAAATAGACTATTTCTGGTTGGGTTAAAAACACACAGCAAGCACACAGTAAGTGGTCCATCCGCTTGGAGTGTATCAACTTGCACCTTATTAGGTTTCTCTGCTGAAAGTTTGTTGGCTTATTACGTTTTGATAGTGTACATTCTACACCGCAGATAAACACCGTGGTACAGAACAGCTGGATGAGTTTGTATATGTGTGTGCATGGGTGTATATGTTTGTGTGTATATGTGTGTGCGCGCGTGTGAGTGGTGTATGAGAGGAAGCCGGGGGAAAGGGTGGTGAGAAAAAGGGAAAGATTGAAAGTTAATTAAGTTCGTGAAATTGTGCTCTTCTGAATGACTATCATCTAAGGTATCATCATACAGAGGCATATCATTTAGATCCGCACGGCTATACGCAATTTTTTGGTTACACGTTTAACATAATTATACGAAATCGACGTAACTCGCACATACATGGGAAATACTTGTCTCTTACTAAACAAACAAAATTGAAATCATATGCAATGTCTCAAGCAAAATATCCTTGCCACCACTACATCTACAAACAAAACTTTACTGATAGACGGAGGCCAGCATGCTTGAGCTGTTACCTTCTGTCCTACAAACATGGTTGGATAGCAATGCCGTTCAAAAAAGCCAACCGCTGGCAGACAAAGATTCGGGCCTCGGCAGATTTTCATTGTCAGCAAGCAAAATCCACTTCAACCAAATTAATGTATTTGCCTCCACTGATCCATGCTAATCGTCATTGATTGTAATAGGATACCAAATGTCTTGATTTAAAGGAACGGTTAACTTAACAGGTGCCTCTTGACGGTCTTCTATACATAAACTAAGATATGATATTATCATGCCAGATGTTTAAATGCACCACAGCAGACAGGTTCTCTCGATTTCTTACATGTGAACTACTACAGCAAATAGATGGAACATCCATTCATCATCATCATGAAAAAAAAGGCTTGATTATATAAATCCTCGTTTTCTAACAAGAAAGAGCAAACAAATGAGGAAACAAAAATGCCTGGGGTGATATCTGGAATGACTGAATCTTTATATTAATCACAAGAGTGAAATAACCTATTACTGTCAATATCTTTTACAATGTTATACAGGTTTCCAAGATACAAAGCAAGTCAACATTACGCCATGTCGGAACTGAAAGTACGACTTTGCTATACAGAATAAAAACAAAGAAAAACCAGGCAATCAAGAACGCGATTAAACACAGAGGGTGAAGGTTAACATCATAATCAGATTCGCATGCAACACAAATAGCAACACCGTGATCAACAAGTAAAATTAGAACCCAGACTGTGAGCTACTTAACGCAGTGCCCTGACAAGATGTTTGTGACACAAATTTGACATTACCTGTTGGAATTCTGCTAAAGCCCAGCTAACAACCCGATAGGGATTTTTTGCTGCTATTCTCTGACAAGTATTTCTCAACTATTCTTTTTCTTACTCAGCATCATTCCATTATGACAAAACAGCACTGCTGAATCCAAAGCTCAGCAGATTTATCTGATTATAAAGTGCTGAGTCGATCAGACTGCGCTCGTCGGAGAAAACGAAAAAAAAAAGTGATGAAAGAAAATGTAGGGAGTGGAGAATGGTTAGCGTATGAAGAGACGAGATCCGGACAAAGCGTTTGATCCGACAGATTTTAGAACACTTTTCCTTCGGTTGATCCTGTGGCCTAACGTATGATATAATTAAGTTGTGAACAGTAATTGAGACCATGCCCGATCTTTGATTTGCGCCATATCAAACAGATTTGCTTGACTTTTTAAAATATAAAGGAGGTAAGGTAACGGAAAGAAGGTCTCTCCCAGAGAAAATGCAGATGGTTTTGATCTGTTGTGATGCTGATGAATGCAGAGAAGAAAATTGGCAAGCACAGACAACATTGCCCTGGTTTTGAAACTTTTCCAGCTGACATAACGGTAAACGTTTGAAGCATGAAGTGAAATGTAATAACACCACACCAACACAGAAATTCTTGCTGCCAAGATATAAAAAGCTCATCGGGTTCTCTTTGAAATGTCGATATAATTTTTTGACATTTTGATTATAGGAAAACCCTGCGTTGTGAGATTCTGTTTCCAAGAAACCTTCAAATTAACTGTGCGGCAGTTTCTCTTTGAAGTGTTGGAGTATTACGGTTTTATAAACGTTGACTATGAAGGAATGTTGTTTTTTGTTGTTATTTATATAGAGTGGCATTGATACCACAGACAACGTAATGTTCTTTTATGATATGTAGATCTGGTACATGTCTGCTTAATTTCTTAAACGTTGATCAATAAATTTATAACGGAGACCCACATAATCATACCCAGATAGTATTATCTCGCAACAGCAAACAGAACAACCCATAAGCCGTTCTTCATTAAATTCAGCCTTTACATTACAGACAACCTCTATCTTTGTTATCTATATGTATATATTTGAAACTTGCGAATAAATGTCATCAAGTACCTTTCAAAGACGGAAAGTGGGTGTGGTTATGAAACCACAGCTTTTATCAATAGATTTAATATAAATGTGAGTCTGTGTCCGTGCACCATTCATAGCAAGTTTGTCAAGACGCCATGTTTCTCATGCATGCAGCCCCACAATATTATGACATCGAGATAACCCCCACATTGGAGGTTGAAAGACGTATATATAGAACGTAACATGAATGGGGGGTAGTTAAAGGTGAAGAAATATGAGAGGCATTAGACTTGAAAGTAGAAAGCAATGTAAACGTTTAAAATGTGGCAAATATTTGATGTGAAACTACGTAATGCTAAGAATTCATAAAGGGCAAAATGTGCCCACTCTTGTTCTATCCCAGTTTGAGATTCTTTAAGAAAATTCTTCGGATCCTCAAATTTCAGTTTTGGAACTTGATTCTTTGCATGCTCGGCCTTTGCTTTAGGAACTCTTGTTTGGAAATGGGTCTCCCCCTCTCCTTCTCCTTCACTCCTCCCTTCCTCCTCCCCCCTCCCTTGCCTTCCATCTCCTTTCCCTCAAGCTCTACCACATCTGCCGTGCAGAAGGAGGAAACGCAACAGGATAGCCTCACGTTCAAACAGTTTACCATACAAACACATGGCTGAGAACTATGGTACACAACTTCATCTAAAGTTATACAGTTGGAAATCGGTTATATCTGCCACTCGGATGGCATGAGATTAACATTTGCTATCCCTTACTTTTTGAATGTACGAGACAGAATAGAAGTTGAACATGATGTAAAAATATTGAAATCAACAAGTCCAAGATGTATGACAAAACGTTCGTTAACAAGTGAGTAATGACACAAAGCAACGATTTCATGGAGATGTTGTGGAGACTAAAACTGCTGAATTAGCTCTATATTATCCCAAGAACAGACTTCTTTACCTACCGCAGGAACATATTGTTTCTCGAGACGAGTATATTGAAAGTCGTTATTGATTTAGATCGACAACTCTTTTTAAAAAAGCACAGTAGCACTGACCTACACATTAAGTTTCTGACAGTGTAAGGAATATGGATTAACACTCTGAAAGGCATGGTTAACCAGGTAACCACAGGCTACTCATATAACATAGTCTACTTTGAGCTTTCTAAAATACGTACAAGTTTTGTAAGAACAGAGTTCCTCTGGGACTGAAGAAAAAATGTTGTTTGCTATTTCTTGACCTTCACTCGCTGTGAGTAAACAAATTAGTGACGTTGTACTTTATATTTTCTTAAATTACCTGGGCCACTAAAGAAACAGACGCTTCAGAAGGTGCATAAATTTGATGACAACCGCGTGAAATGGTTCTGCCTTTCTCTGGATGTACAAGGACTGCATGGACAAAAGGTTTTAACTGGTGAGACACAGATGAATTAATAATATAATATACAACATGATTATAACATGATGTAGTGTTGACTTACAAACTGGTTGTATCTTCGGGTGGCACAGGTATAGTTCCCAGGTTTAGAAACATGCACCGTACTCGTGTACCCACACAGATACATCGATGAGGACAAGCATTGGTAGAATCCAACACTGATAAGAACAACAGCAAACACACAGCAGAAAAACCGAAGGTCTTTTTAAACCCCATTTTCAGCAACCCTTGTACCAGTGGTGACCACCCACTATAGTAATCTGATATATGTCACCGCAAAACCACAAGCCCTCGATGGAAGCTCGGGACCCGGGACAAAAGTATATCTAGATTTAGTTTGACTTTCCGATTCCCTGCCACAATCACACAATGTAATGTTCAAGTGGGTGCATGAGGCAACAAGGAATTCTCGCTGCTGGTGGTGGTAGTAGTGGTGCCGTGGCGGCAGCTAAAAGCTACGAGGTTTTGCCCTAGCCAAGCGATTGCAGTGAGCGAGGGTCTGGCATACAATGCAACTTTCAACATTCGCCCGCTTGCCCTCGCCGAAAAAACACACACAAAGGAGAAACAAATCCATAGATAAGTAGATGCAGATTATGTCATGAAAAGTTTCACTTTACCCCGGCGAGTGGGCAGAGCGAAAGTTGAGGATATGGACGAGTGCACTGCATACATGCACAAATGTACCTCTTAACCCCTAAAGGTGTCTTTAAGCTGATTTGATCTAACAATGGTCCACAATCTGTGAAAATAGATCATTATTATTATAGTACGTTTGAATAATTCTTCAGTGTTGTAATGAAGTTCATATTTTTGCCTACGTTATCATCTCTTACAAACTATACAAGTCTGATATGAACTGAGTGTGATCCAACGGCATCTGTTGACACGTTTACCATTAGCCCGGTTGTTTCTAGAACACGAAATGATCTATAAAATCTAACCATCATCACTACAGAGCAAATATTAACAAGAATAGGACAAGTCTTATGACTTTGGAGGTTTCTGACATAACACGAGTTTGACAGACAGAGAACAAAGGGGAAAGAGGGCAAGGGTAGATCTATGACGTTACTGTGAGAGTACATACCCATGCTATAAACATGTAATGAACTGCTCATCCATCAATTGCAACAACTGACAGGTCTCTATTCCCTTCATATTGAAAGGCCACTGTTTTGGCGACGCTACGCTTTCATAAACAATCTATGCATACAAACAATGTTTTGTTGTTTTGGTTTTTTTTTTTCGGATAAATAAAAATAATAGATGCAAGATTTGAATGATGATGAGGTTGAAGACGATGACCACAACAACGATGATGATGATGTTGTTAGGCATAATAATTATGACGATGATGAAAAGTCAGGGTTTTTTTTCAATATCGAGTGTACAGACCGCTGTTTGTTTCTTTTAGTGCACTAAGTTAGTAGTTGCCGGCAGACAATCCGTCTTAAATGTTAAGAACTTCTATAAAATGATGATGATGATAATAACGATAAGGAGGAGGATGATGATAGTGATGATGATATCACTTTCTGTCACTGTTGCAATTGGTTTATTTATTCCGCAGCTTCGCTACTGGTAAGAAAAAGATGAACTGGTGCTACAGAAACTTTAAACAACATCAAATAAAAGAGGAAAGAAATGTATAGATAAGTAAAGGGAAGTTTGCCAGTGCTGAGTGTGCAAGGTAAACGTGCAGGACAGAATAACCTAGGAGGGCAGCCTCGTACTGCAGGTACGTACGTGTTTTTTCAGTCTCTCCTTGCTGAGTTTAAAACAACAGATAGAACTTTGCTAAGATCAGAACAACGTATACCTGGTTCGGATACCATCACTGCATTACACCAGGATCACAAAGCCAATAAGGACAACAGATTGCATCATATCAGAACAGACATTTTACAGACTTGAGAGGAATTAGTATAATAAGAGTCGTATCTTTATTTAACGGATTCTGGGCTATTCTTCATATCAGTAACTAACTCTTGCTACTCAGCAGGCATTGACCCTCTAAACACCACTGAGGCGTGCACAATTAGCGGTCGGAAAGGGATTGATTACTTTGAAAACGAATGTCCACTATTAAAGGACGAAGGAAGCAAGTTCTTCATATTCAAACTTATCTGTGTGATGCTTTTATCCTCTCATTTTTATATTTCCCTTTCTCCTCCTCTTCATTCTCTCTCTCTCTCTCTCTCTCTCTCTCTCACTCTCAATTATAGATCGTTGCACCTTAAGGCTCTTACTTTTCATTGTTGATGGTGTTTCTTAGATAGGACAAAAACAGCAAATAACAGCGCGTCCGAGCTACCGCAGCCGTCAGAGACTGGCTTTAATCCATTCATTGGTCTGAACTTGAGCCACTTAGTTAACACGGCTAACGGATTACTTGCTCGTAATGTCAGTCACGGTTGATTTACTGACGACAATGGACTATATTATGATACACCTGTCCGACAAAGTGACGACATTGACATACACTGACACAAACACACACAGACAAGCATACGGACTCACAGACACAGGTATGGCACTGGCCTAATAACAGAACTACCATAAACGGAAAAGTTTGCTTTGTCTGTAAAACTAAATAAAACAATACACCAGCTGGCTCCACAGTGAAATACACACCACGTATATTCACAGATACATACATACACACAGACATAAACACACACAGGCATGGCATTGGCCCATAAACATATTATTAATACATGAAGTATGTGTATGCACTGGCCCAATAACCGAACCAAAATAAAGAAAAGGTTTGCCCTGTTGGTGGAATTCCACCAAACAATATATTAGTTTCACAGCGTGGACACAATGAAATAAACACACGTACCTTCATAAGTACACAGACATAAACCCACACAGGCACGGCATTGGCCCAATAACCGAACCAAAATAAACAAAGACGTTTGCCCTGCCGGTGGAACTCAACGGAAACAAATCAACATACCGAGAGAAACTGGCGTAATGGGATAACATTATATGCTCCACAAGTAAGTCATCTGAAGATCAAACAAACGAATTAGAACAATAATATGGCATTGCTTTTTGGAACTTTGTAGTTCTGATGAAGTGGACATAATGTTATGATTGTAGTTGTTGTTACTGTTGTTGTTGTTGTTGTTGTTGTTGTCTTTGCTGCTGTTATTGTCAGCATCTTCGTGATCGTCGTCGTCATCTTTGTTGCTGATGTAATTGTTGTTGTCGCAGGTGATGATGATGATGATGGTGGTGGTAGTGGTGGTCGTGACGCTGGTAATGGAGGTAGTCATGAAGTCACCTTATGTCTTCAATCGAGATCTTCATTTCTTGTAATTATGCTGTGCATTTATTAGTGTGGATCACCGTAAGTTTCTTGTTTGACAGTGCATTTTATTTTGACCCTCCCTTGACAATATGTTTGGGTAGACTACTGAAGCGAATCTTATTTCCATTATAAACAAACACTGTAGATAAAATATATCTAAACAACAATTTCCTGGCTGCGGATTAGGAACGGTATTCTTATAATCTTCTTATATGTATGTCCGGTATTTATATAGTCTACAACATATAACTAAAGCCAAAGGCAAGCACAGTGTTCAGAAGTTAAAAACATACTAAACGAAGTATCTTGGACTTGTTTACATAGTTGTTTTTTTTTATACCGAGCCGTTATCTCTGAGTAGTTCTGAGGACATTTTTTTTAAAATTCAGTATTCTGTGCATGTTACGTTCTGTAATACGTCTTTCAACCTCATAGTGGAGGTTATCTCGATATTCTGTGCAGGGAATGTTTGTACTAAGATACATTTTGTTTCGTTTTTAAGACTTACTTTCAGCCATCATTAAATGGTCATGCGAAGCATAGGTGTGGAATTTGTTATAATTCTCGCACTGAAACTGAGTCAGAGAGAAAGAATAAAAAACACAGAGAAAGAGAGAGAGAGATGGAGGAAAGAAAAAAGAATAAAAGAAAGAAAAAACAAAGAAAGAATAAATGAAAAAAGAAAGAAAGAAAATGAGCGAAATAACGAAACAAAACAAACAAACAAACACACAAAAAACAGGTTGATCTTACACACGAACCTTCATTAATCAGTCTGAAATTCACCAGGATTCCTCGTAGTATTATAAACTCTTCTCTCCACAAGTCACCCTTTGCACTAGTTTGTAGTTCTGCTTCCTCTCTGAGACGTTTTTCTCCTACCCGCCATACTAATAACGTTGATTCGAAAGTCGCGTAAATGGTCATTCTTTACCCTCAGCCAGAGGTCATAATGAAATGCTGGCGCTCCATTGTTTCTACAAGGATATAATTTAAACACGATAAAGACATGACAATTAAGGCCTTGCAATAATTTAAGACGAAAACCTTGCTATTGCTTTGGACATTACAAATTTGGTGGCCCTTCTTGCTGTACAAGAAACGTAATAAAGTCCTGCTCTTATTTATAGTCCTGCTCTTTTTTTTTTATATATATAGAGTTCTCGATTTGGATACGCCGTTTGAACGCCATGGTCGAAGGACGAGGCATCTGTCCCTGGATGAAAGTGTTGTAGGTTCGAATCCTATCGTGGGGAGGATATGGGAAAGATTAGAACCTGCTTTTCTGCAGAAACTCTGTGATCCCTTTTCTTCTTGGAATGAGAAACCCGGCGTGTAGCCTTCTCAGGTAACGGCCAAAATATTTCGGAGGTCTTGTGTTGTATACTTCACGCATGCTAAAGAATCTTGGGAAAAAAGCAATTGAAGAGTAGGCCGAGACGCCGTTGTCTGTGCAACATTAAACCTTACCATACCCTCTGATCAAACTTGTAACACATGAAGAGCCCAGATAATCCTACACCTACGGATGAACGGTTCCTTACATTAACTAACACGTTCGTTTTCTCTGATGTTAATGACCACTGTGACAAGAACATGCCACAAATAAGATCTTATGTGAATGCGTTACTCGTAATCATTCCTCAGTTCATCTGCATCCTCCAGCCATCCCCCCTCCCCTCGTTTTCCTTTTCCTGGCTGTCCATCGGATCGGCGAGCCGGCCTGACATGCAACACCGCCGATTAAAGATATGCTACCGTCATCCATCACTAGTCTACAGCAACCGAGGGCCGCTGCATTGCAAACAGGAGCGGAATGTCGCGACAGGTTCAGTCTCCCATTTGCCCTTCATGACTCATGTTTGTGTCTAGTGAGCCCTCAGTTAAACTTTGGTGTGCAAACTGCGTTTCTGGGGGTTTTGTTTTGCTTTTTTTTCCTCCCCTCGAACCATTCGCTTGTTCCTCAGTGTTTCTCTCTTCTCCCACATATTGACTTCTTTCTTCTTGCCGATCGTTCGTGAACTTTTGCTAATGTTTCCTTGTCTATCTATCTATCTATCTATCTATCTATCTATCTATCTATCTATCTATCTATCTATCTATCTATCTAT
>JBCEWB010095605.1:0-12309 GCA_039654565.1 Peronia peronii
GTCATCGGAAGTGGTCCAGGAATAGACGATAGGTGATGCATGGAGGCACTATGCAATCGTAACAATGCTGATAAGCCCTTCAATCAATAATAAAATACCTTTTTTAAAAACGCAAATACAATATATTTTGATCTCTTGATTCATTCACTCATACATTGTGTCCCCTCTTCATTGACCTACCTTTATGAACATATCTTTTTCTCCTGTAGTGTGCCCAAAGACAAAGTACGGCGTTCGCTGCCAGCAAGAGTGTAGCACTTAATTCTTCAAATCAAATCTGTCACTACGTTGATGCCAAGTGCATTGAATGGCCATGTGCTACAAACCAAGAAAGAAATTTAATGAGGTCAAGACTGAGAGAAACAAAACAAAACAAAAGAAAACAAGGCAGAGCACCAGCTCCTCTCATTGGCAACATCAGTGTATCTAGTGGTATGTGAATCCATGATGTCAGTAGAGCTAGTGAAGAAGGGAACAAAAAGAGGAGAAATGCCCTGTCAATGTCATTGATTCCAGCAACCAACATCGCTTCCGGTATCGTCGAGAGATGATGAATGATATGTCGTAATCTAAATATTTCATTTCTTGAACTATCGACAGAATGACTGAATTTCTTTTTTTCTCATTCAGTTATACACTCCCTGACACGCACACTCATTTAATCTCGCAATTCATTCATTCATTCATTCATTCATTCATTCATTCATTCATTCATTCATCAGTTTTACTTCTCCGTTTGGACATTTGTCTCAACATGTCGATTCTTCCTGTAGTGTGCCCGAAGACAAAGTACGGCGTGGACTGCCAGCAAGAGTGCAGCACTAAGTGTCTGGATCAACACTGCCACAATGTCAACGGCAAGTGCATTAAATGTCCACCTTTCAAGCAAGGAGATCTCTGTGACAAAGGTTGGTTCTTACATCTCCTCGCAACCAGTCACTTTGGTCAACTGCTATAGCTCACACGTTATGTATTCAATTGGGTTTGTTTCTGTTTGCTCAGGATCTGGAATTGATGGCACTCAAATTACTCTAAAAGAGAACCAGTAACTTCACAAGACCGAGGTCTTGCCTTAATGAACTTACAGATTTACTGATAAAAGAAATGTTCCAGGCAGGAGAAAAATAGTCTCCATAAGAATTCCGTTTGAGAATGTTTTCGACATAGAGGCCGTTGTCGACACACTCACCAAAAAGGCAGTGAAACAGCCCAAGAAGAAGTGGAAAGTAACGAGGTGGAAAGTAACATCTGTAACCTACAGCAAGAGGAAAAACTGAAAACTGATAAGTCATTTCAGGAATGAGCCCAAAAATGTAAAGAAAGAAACAATAATAACATCAGAAGAGAGATGAAACAAGCAACACAAAATATAAGCGGAGGAAAAATGCTCAGATCTGGAAGACAGGTATATATATATGGTAGAACATCTGTCTATCCAGAAACAAAGTAGCCATCACGTACTGGGAACAAAAGCAGCAAAATGTCTCGCACGAGAAAGATGGATATTGAGCAGATAAACAAAGTATGGCCCACACCACCAGAT
The DNA here is from genome assembly GCA_039654565.1 of Peronia peronii. Lineage (NCBI taxonomy): Eukaryota > Metazoa > Mollusca > Gastropoda > Systellommatophora > Onchidiidae > Peronia > Peronia peronii. The sequence goes on from JBCEWB010095605.1 coordinate 1,544, forward strand.
CGGTATAGGACGTCGATACATATCCGATCCTTCCACAGGAAATCGAAGTAGCATTCAACCCTGAAATAAGGGTAGTTAGCAGGGAATGAAAATGTACCGGCCGAACAGGTTTCAACAGGAGGAAAAGAAATCATACACAACATATGCAATAAAATATGGAATTAAATATAGATGGACTTAGAACAATGGCCAATGCTCTGGACATAGTCACTGTCCCAGCAGCTCGAAGCAATGCAAGAACAACCATCCGATGACCTTGATTAATCACTCAAGCAAAGTCATGTTGAAGATATTGCCGAACAGAATGAAACCCGAAGTATGACTGCTGAAGGGCGAGCAATTTTCAGAGCCGGAAGGAGCACTGCAGAACAAATCTACAATTTGAGAATTATTTGGGAAAACATTTCCAGTACCCGCAAGGCATCTTTCACTGTTAATTGAAGACGGTTTTTGACAGGATAAGGCATACCTTCCTATGGTCAACCAGGAGGAAAGATAACATCAAGGTGGTACAGAAAAAGCCTTATTATGAACTATGGAGACAATGTAATTAATAATGTAATGTAACTGAGATCCACAAGAGAATCTATTAAATTACAGCAGCTTGAGATTTTGTCCTCACTGTGGTGTAGAGATAAAAATTGAACTGATATAGTCAGGTCGTACTGTCTTGCCAATACTGTCTTGCAAGACACTTTTGCATTTAGCCGTCAACGAGAGAGACAAAGGCAGAGATGAGAAATCACTATCAGACAATGAAAAGAACTAGAAGCCAAAGAGTAGCAAAGTACAGAGAGGATTGATGGAGGTTGGTGGCCTTAGCTTCACAGGCACTCATACGTCATCCAGGAATAGACGATAGGTGATGCATGGAGGCACTATGTAATCGTAACGTTCAATAATAAAATGCCTTTTTTTTAAACGCAAATACAATATATTTGATCTCTTCACTCATTCACTTATATATTATGTCCCCTCTTCATTGACCTACCTTTATGAACATATCTTTCTCTCCTGTGGTGTGCCCAAAGACAAAGTACGGCGTTCGCTGCCAGCAAGAGTGTAGCACTAATTGTTCGAATCAAGTCTGTCACTACGTTGATGGCAGGTGCTTTGAGTGTCTCCCTGGCAGAGAAGGCGATTTCTGTGATAAAGGTTAGTTCTTCTGCTACTCGAAACACCTTGGTCAATTGTTATAATCTACCTTTCTCCAATCAGCTTTTTCTTCTTTTTTCGTCATTTTCGTCGACGGAAAGGTTAATAGATGTCCAAGCCGCGGTTGTCGCTGTTTGCTAAATTCATCTCTTGTAATTATATGGTTGTTGGTGGCAATGGTGATTTTTTTTAACAAGATTTATGGTTGATAGTTGTATTGTATCTTTACTAGGCTTGAGTCTACAAAGGTCGTGGTTTAGAAAAAAAGGGTTGATTGAGAGGGATGAAGAGAGATAAAAGAGAAATGATTACTGTCCTTGTAATTGTTGTAGTTGACGTAGGGAATTCTTGCTGAGATGAGTAATTTGCCTGTTCTAATTGCTGACATTGTTGCTTTTACTCTGTGTGTATTTGACAACTAAAGTCTATGGTCCAGAAAGATTACGCAGCAGAAGGACTCATGATATTAAGGTATATTGATTACAAATAGTAAGTTCCTAAGACTCGTTGCTGTTTTTCGTTATCTGGTTAGAATATTTGATTTGCCATGGACTTTATATCATGTGTGATGCAGTTGTACTTTTATATTTATTTATGAAGTAAAAAAAAAAAGATCTAACTTTATCACTTGTGTCTCATTTTCGTTCCCTCTAGTCATCCAGGAGGATGATACAGATCTAGGACTTGGCGCCATCCTTGGCCTAAGTTTAGCTATTTTCCTGTTCGCTGTCATTGTGATCACTGGCATACTTGTGTACAGGTAAGTCTCTGTCTTTGTTATTAACCAGTGCATGAAGACACTATACATTTTATATTCATTGCCTTGTTAATTATTTTTTCATAAAAATATCTTAGAATCTAAGACGACTGTCTACAGGTAACCAATCAAATACTTCAAAAATGTTTTTTTTTAAAATATGGACTTGATATACCATAAATTGATACCATTGGCCAAATTTTTCGAGCCCATTTGGCTCGTAGTCAAGGGCAAATAAAGAAAAGATACCATGTTTATTTTTATTACTAAGAGCTATGTTTTCGACTCCTAAGATTGATCCTAGGAAAGTAATATAATGTCGACTTTAAATGCCGGCCCACTTTTGATGGAAAGACCACATTTGGTTAGAAATTTGAAAGGAGGAAATCTTGCAAGACACCTAACTACTCTTCATCCGATCTTTAACTGCCAAATGGGTTTTAACGTGCATAACTCACAAACAAGACGTCTGAATCATACTTACCGTTATGCAAAAAGATTAGATGTCGGGCTTCCTTATCCAAGAAGTCTGGAGACCATTAAATCACTGAAAAAAGCACTTTGCTACGGGCGTTTTCACATATAGGCAGACATTTAATATTTTGACCACGTGATCCCAATCTCCCTATCTCATTCTGATTAGGTTATCTATAAATGACCTTGAGTGCTTATTAATCTTATTTATAGCTTACATCTGCATACCACATAATCTCTATATATGACAAAAGCTGTCACTTCTATAACTATGACCTCACTATTACTAGTACTTCATTTTCTACACTATAACTATTTTTGTCACTGCTGTTGCCACTGTTACTTTCTTGTTCCTCAAGGCGCCGAAGGAGCTCAAATTACAACAAAATGCAGCTGTTTACACGCAATAACATACCAGGGGATTTGGAATGGAACAGTTCTATGCCAGTCAGCATGAGCGGAGTGATGTCGGGTGAACAGTGACAGCTGCCGCTTCATTGTGACAGATGAGCACTAGCTGATGCAGTGTCATGAGTACTCAGAATAAAATTCCCACTGTACAAGTTATCTTGAACTAATTAAGCATTCTCTAAAAAGCTTTTAACATATTATACAAAAATTTTGACAGCAATGTTCAATGTTTCTCTTCGACAGATGGCCTATAAAACTGACAAAAGGTTTTAATATATAAGCTTTCCTATGTGTCTGTGCGTTAATATCGTATCATTTAAAATTTTGGACAATATTAAAAATATTCATATAAAATGCTCATCTCAGTGAATTACTTTATTAGAAAACATTTATAGATTAATTAGCAATTTTTACAGACTGCCAAAGGTGTATGTGATTGTGTGTGTATAAGACAGGAACAAAAGAAATGGAGAAAAAAAACGTGAAGGAAACGTCATTCTTCTGATGAAAAACAACTCTAAAATGAGTTCTATTTCAAAAAAACAAATTAACAAGTCGAAGCCTTTTTTTTTATCCTGAGTAGCACATATTGCTGATATTTTAAACCCTGACAAATAAATATGTTTATACAAATAACCTCCACCCGATATCCACTCTTTTGTCAGGGGTAAAGTTCGTAAGTGGCTCAATGAATCTAATATGACACTATTGCAACATTTTCTCATGCTAGGTAAGGTTAATTTAGATCTATCTGTCAATCAACGTTTACCCAGATAGACCTTTTATAACATAATTATGTTATTTATCCATATATACAATCACAAAAATTTTCAAGAAATGGAAGACAAAGTCTATCTCATCTCAGTATTCAATGCATCCTGTTAAGAGAACATTTTGATGGAGGACCTTTTGTAACGTTTATTAAATACTTAACAATCATGCTTCCGTTACCTCTCATTATATAGCAAAATTAATGTGAGTCTAGTTCATTAGGCTTGAGAATGAAAATATTGCGGCCCACTGGTGCTATGAATTTCAATCAAATTAAACGCTATAATTTTTGTTGAAATTATGCTCCAAATCGAATTGGTCCAGTGTCAAAAATAAAACATAGTGAAACGAAATGACCTGAGATGGAATAAGATGAGATGATATGAGGTAAGAGAATTTAAGGTAAAATAAGATAAGATAGTATAGGTAAGATAAAATAATTTGGGAGAAGAAAAGATTACATAAAGCGTATTTGTCCTCTTGTCGACACTCAGTTCAAGTTATTGAATTATGAATAATACTGAGTAATAAATTTATTTGATATATAGCATATTATAATACATTACTACAAGAAGTGTCAGAACCAAGGAAGTACTGCATAATTAGGATATATTGAAATACAATTCATTACATAAAGAAGACATTAAGACACAAATGCAGTTTTTCTGATAGTGTCGAAAGATCCCAGAAGAGACAAAGCAATGTCTTATGCCCCATTTACACATAGCCAATCGCTGGAAGAACGGTCCCTTGCAGGAAATTCCTCTGTCACTGAGGTCCAGTCGTGGGTGTTCAGGGCTATCCTCACTATATTTGACTGCACTGGACCAATAATAGCACATGTAACAATGGCTAGCACAAGCCGTTTTGTCGCTGAGATATGATGTAAAAAGATGCACTTGCAGGAACATGATTTGAGTCAAGTGCTACTGCGACTACATGTTATGGAATTATGGGATTACGAACTTTATTATTTTCTCTATTCTATGAGTCTCAACTGTCTATTGATAATTTTATATGTACAACTATACTGATTCTAGAAGTCATTTGTTAAACCCACACCAGCTCTGCGTATTTAAATAACATAAAAGTGAAAATTTCGCTCTTTACATTACTCTTAAGCTCTTAGTTTCCCTCGTATATCACAAACAACGTATATGCAAAGGTATATTTGCACGGTCAGTACCGATATTGCATCCGTGCATGTTTAACATCTACACCATAACTACTTGTTATATTTTAAACTGAAAATGCAGGTTATTCTATTATTTTCAGATTTTGATTATGTTTTATAGTCCCAGGAAATAAAGGCATGTCTCCATGATGCTGTTTTTGGGACAGATTGTTTGCCAAGCAGATCAAATTTATTGGCGTTAAATTCCCTTACCCTAGTAGTCCCTTCAGTAGGGTACTTATCCTACAGCTTCATCTATCCTCTTCATCTATCCAACAATAGGAGTTGCTGTGAAACGAATGGTATAGCAAAATATTTGCTGTTTGGGCTAACTGCTTCATATTGTCCATTTGACAATACAATGGCAACAGACATAACACGACAAAACTAGAAAAAAATCCACAGTGGTCACCCGTGATCCTTGGGTTGAGAATGCTCGGGTTACTGGGTTAAATTTTCTATGAGACTTTGGAAATTCGCCCCGGGAAATTCATAAAATTATGATGAAAAATTATTATTTTGTAGAAAAAGTGAATCCAAGTATCATCTTGTCCCTCTACACAACTACCAAAACTCCTCTCAGTCTTTTCACTTGCTTAGCCGTGTGCTATAATATACAACGTAATAATATATTTTTTCTGAAATACTAGGCAGGCGAAACAGCTAGACAGCCATAAAATCTTACAAGCTGATGTTGTTGCAGAAACATATAAAACTCACTATTTTGCACATATGATTTAAGTGCTGTCCTTAGGAATATAGCAGTACTTCAGTGCTTTGTCCATAACGTCATATGTTACAAAAGCTTAAAAGCAACGTAATAAAAACAAGGGAGGTAGTTATCCTGTTTTACCAAGTTGTACCATTTCATTTCGGTTTTTGTTTTTTAATTTCCATGGCTTCCTACTATTAAGCTGTTATTCAGGCAACGAGTTTTGCTTTTGACCAGTGCCTGCTCACCAATATTTTCGTGCCAGTTATTGAAATTTTATGTCCTAATTTATTGATTGCATATGCGGCGGAAAACAATGAATCTTTTTTCTGTGTTCATTTACATAATGGCACTGTAAGACAATTAATCGATTATACTGTTATATGTATTATACACTATTATGTTTTACTGTTAAATTGTTGTCATTATTGCTACTGCTAACTGCTCCTTTGTTTAGATATAATGGTAAACGATAAGAATCCAAGCATTTAATTGTGCTTGAATCCTCTTATTGTGCTTATTTTACGCCTTTCACCCATCCTTAATAATCGGATTCAGTTTCAATAACAAATATTACTTTTGTTTTTCAGCACTATTGTATTTTATAGCAGAGGCTGATATACGTGTTGCATCCCATATTTTATCAGCATATGGATTTAGCTTTATGATAATTGTTAAGAAAATATCCGTATGCTGCTGATTCAAAATGCACACAACTGAATGCCTTTATGCCAGTTCTTGCTTAAGCAGTATATCATTAAGATAATTATGGCGTTTATTTGGCAACTGTATCCATGTTGTAGCACCTATTGATGTGTGACAAAGTTATTGTTGTTTCTAACATGTATCAACTACTACAAGTAAAAACTACTGGCACACACGAAGGCTGCTCTTCCATGTCATCAAATGGAAAATACAGAATGTTTCCAGTCATAAAATGAAAAATATTCTTGAATTTCCAAGAAAAGAAAATGTTGTACTGTATTATAGTTATGTCTATTTTCTCACAATTATATGTTTTTTACATACCCCCCCCCCCTCCCCACCCCCACCCCCATACCCCCAAAATCCTCTTTTAAAAATGATGAAATCTGTCTAATCGAAACTGTTTTTTTTTCCTGTTTAGTATTTGGTGCTTGTTAAATATCATCTGAAGAAGCAAAATTAATTGTACATAAAGATAACCACTGAATTAAATGGTGCAAGACAGTTGTTCTATTATGCAAGATTTGTTTAATTATTTCAAGTTTCATTGCTTTTGGTAATGTTCTATTGTTGCTTTACCAAAAACAGGACTTCTGGTCTAAACAAAGGCTTCTTGAACCGGCTACCTTCGCCCACATCAATCTTCTCAATCAGTTGCGACTGTATATAAGTGTTTTTCACAAGTACCTATATACGTCATTGTGTTCAGCCTAAATACACACCGTCTGATCCCCAGACGATCTCCTGCACTATCAATTTTACAATATTCTGCACCTTAAGTGATCGAATCTTGTGTAGACATATGTGCGGAGAGTTTTTGCTTCGAATGCATATAAACACATTTAAACTGTGACTTTGTAGATGTCAAAATGTTTTCAGAACCCTTATCTAAGAGCTGATGTATAGATGGCCTAGATATCTTCAGGTAGTCTTGGGCAAGACAACTGTAGATTGCCTTGCATGTCTCAGGAATGATTTCGCCCAAAGCCTGAGGTGATATGCATGTTGAAAACCTCAAGTCTTCATATGACCTCTCTGTGGTAAGGAACCTCAAAATGGCTGTCAACCGGTTCATGAGGGAAAACATCCGCTCTTGTCACAGTGTCCTGCTTTTTAGTCAAATAGGTTAAAAGATTCAACCGTGTAAGTTTCTTCATTCATACGTAGGTAGTTGAGAAAAACATTTATATACAGTCGCAACTGATTGAGAAGATTGATGTGGGCGGAGGTAGCCCGTTCAAGAAGCCTTTGTTCAGACCAGGAGGCCCGTTTTTAGTCCTACATTTTTTTCGTTCCATTAACAGAAAATAGATAATTTGTTCACTAATAGCATTTTGTTCGTTGTCATTGCCTTCGTGAAAGTGCCTGTAGATCCAATGGTGATCATGTGGTTAACCAACAGACAGACCGGCATTTGGCGCGAAAAATATCCTCTGGCGTGACATCTGCGTGTGGGTTAAAAAAAACAAAAAAAAACAGGCCAGACTCGAAGCTTGGCTTGCCTCGTACGTGGTGAGGCCTATTAAATTAGAAAACACAACATCACGTTTATAAATTCATATGCTCAGGTATCTGAATGGAAGATATTTTGAATGGGTCAATCAAGATGTGCAGATCTGCTACCTTCCTATCTTCCCCCTCCCCTCTACCTCTCCTCCCTATTCAGTTCTGCCAGCCGAAAGCTCAACGAGTTTCAGTGTTGTCGGCTTTCTTTGAAGTTCGCTTCAGGCGGAGAGTAAATACAGTGCGTTTATTATGTAAATCATAGCTCAAATCAATAATAATAATAATAATAATAATAATAATTCCAGATCTGGAATCAGCGTGTCGAAATAAGGGCAGGCAGCTATTCATTACAACACACTGCTGCCAATGCACTCGTAGATTCTAGACTTACACAATTTTGAATGAGGACTTGTTGCAAGAAGAATATACTGTCAGTAAATCTATGGTGTTGAAGAATGTCTCTGGAGAGTAAAAAGTAGAAAGGCTATGTAAAGGGAAACATGTGATATAAAGCTTAAAAGTATTCGACTGTATGTCCACACCTTTGATTCAAATACTGACCTTCCTTCAACTGAATAAAAATCACCAGGAGCGCATTCAGAAAGGAATTTTAGATAAAGTAAAAATCAGCTAACATTCTGACATTGGAGCAGACGAGATCCATCCTCAGATACTTTTGAAAATGGTTAGTTTACACTGACTGTTTCTCCAAAAGACTGACATATGTAATGTGTGCTCTTTCTTTAATTTTATTCAACTCAGCTCTCCCGCCCCCGCCCCCCCCCCCCACACACACACTTTTTCCTCTTGACTACACAGTACACAGCTGGGCTCAATAGAATGTCTTGTGACGCCATTAATGTTGTCTACACGCAGAAAACTTGCGTTACACAGGGTGACAAGCTGAACATGTGGATTTTTTAAAATGTTCAGTTAAATTGATTCCAGAACTAATGTCGATACATCTAAAGGACATATATGGTCAAATTAACTGAATATGTAATGCAATCCTTTGATTTTTATAATGTGTTAGTATAATCATTTTTTTACTTCATCCATTCTTCGCGGACATGGGGGAACGTACATACACAGTTTGTCCACCATCTGTTCCGTCCTTACATCAGTTTACCTTTATGTCCATCTATCCATCCATCATCATATATATGCGTGTGTTTGTGTATATATGTTATATATATATATATATATATATATAACATATATATATATGAAGACTACAATGGAAAAACCAGATAAGTCACATTTTTGTGACAAATGAGTTATTGCCCCGACGTTATAAAGCAGGCCACTAGGATTTGTTAACCAGAACAATAATTCGGAAAACCCAGGTAAGTTCCACTAAAAACAGAGTTTTTAAAAGGATATAGGAAAAACTATAGACTTCTAAACTTTTATTTCTGTTTTTCCCGCTTTGTAGAAAATGTGACTTATCTGGTTTTTCCACTGGAGTCTTCATATATATATATAAATAATATATATATATATATATGTGTGTGTGTGTGTGTGTGTGTTTGCGTGTGTGTGTATGTGTGTGTATGTGTGTGACAGAAAATGTCACGAATGAAGCTCTTATTATCTTTTCCAGATCAATAATACGGTGAACGGATTGTTTTTGGACTGTCTTGCAGATTTTATTTTGAAATTTCCTTGGATCTGATATTTATATAAAAAAAAAAACTGCGAAGAACAAAAAACTAAGACAAAAACAAAAAACAAAAAGCAAAAGCAAAATAAAATAAATAGAATGGCTTGATCACCATCAGACTTTTTGTTTTGCACGATTTCAGCTTGAAATTATATGTCATTGATGTTTCCGATTGAAGAGATATAGTGACTGGATATTACCTGAGCCATTTCATGGATGATTTGACACTGGTTATACCATTCTCTATACAAATAATTATATTTTTTTAGAGAAATCTTTTCTACCAAAGAAAAGCTAAGCATAGGTCTAGCTCTCATATCACACTGAGATTGACAGGATAATACAGACTTTAAAGCAGCAATCCGGACTTTTGAAAAAAAAAATCTCAGATTGGACAATGATAGTCTAAACACATTTTTACACACTTTTTAAGGGTTTTGACCAGACTACTTCAGAATTACATAATTTTAATATTCCCACCATAATCAGGGTCGTAGAACACTAGGAACTTTGGTTATCCAGACGGCAGAATAAATGCAGCAAATCCTGTCAATATTGATGTTCGTCGAACAATAATTGTCGTGTTCGAAAAACTGCCCATGGCAAATTTTCACACACAGACATTCACATACACACATACACAGAGAGGGGGGGACAGAGGGAGGGAGTTGAATATGTCCACAACTATTCGGTCAACTTGGGTCCTAAGTTACTGGTCGACTATTCAAGTAATTGTGTTGACCATCCCAACACTAATCATTTCCACAGTACAGAAACTGATTAAAATTTCAAAATGAATTCTTAATCACTAGCTCAATGTGCCATTTGTCTGTACTAAGCTGTAGTTTAATAGGCAATGTTGTCCTTATATTTTCTGTTTTACCAACACTCAAAGCTGGCGAATATTATAAACTTAAATATGAACGAAGATAAAACATTACGTTCTCAGGTGTACTAACATTGACATACACTGCGTGTAAATTAAAAAACCTGTTTGTTTGAAGCCGTGCTGTACGTAATAAAGTCGGTTTACTAATACGTGTCAAAACAAAATGAAAAAAAAAAACCTCTACTGTAATTACATGGCAAAATCAGCCTGCTTGTTTGTTTGTGTTGGAGTTTAACGGTGCTTCAGCACGATCACGGTTGAATACCTTTACAAATCAAATCGTTCATGTATATCAAAGAATGTGTATACATTGGGCGATGAAAGGTTGTAGGGAAGCCATCAAAAATCGACTGTATAGAAACTATGAAGATACAGAAAAGGAGAAAAAAAGATTTTGGGCCGGGCACAGACACACACACACACACACACATAAATATAATATATATATATAATACACATATATAATACATCTATATATATAATATATATAGATAGACAGATAGTAGACAGATAGATAGATAGATAGATAGATAGATAGATAGATAGATA
>JBCEWB010095616.1:0-12309 GCA_039654565.1 Peronia peronii
CAACAACAACAACAACAACAACAACAACAACAACAACAACAACAACAACAACAACAACAACAACAACAACAAACCCACGGCAAAAAAAAAAAAAAACTGATAAAGTTTATGCATAGCCTCAAGGACAACACACTGGTTACAGCTCAAAGGATCTATGCCCGATACTTTGACACCAAAACCTCATTTTCAAGGCTCCGTCCCTTCTCTTTCTCCCCTTAATTGATTGAGGTTATTTAGTACCTGCCTGCAATGTTGCAACTGAATGGCACCAAACATCATGTTGGTTAATACTTGTTGATGTGTATTATGATTTTCAGAGAATGCAGAGGTCAGTTGATGTTGGTCAAAATCACACTTCCTTGCACATACACACAGTCATGCACAGTAGGTTAATGACGTACATATGGCTTTCAGAGTACTTGGAGATCAGTCAATGTGATCATAAGAATTCACATGTGATATAGTTTGTACAATATGTAGGGAATCACACCGTCTTTCACACTACTGCAGACATTGTTCTGGAGAATCTAAGTGAACAACATTATCGTTTTTTTTTTATTATGAACATCGTCTTCATCATCCTCATACTTTTCATTTTATAAAATATAGTAAGACTGTCTCACCGGCAACTTACTAAACAATTCAAGGAAAAGCGAACAACACATATAAAGAACTTGATATCGATGTTAATAGTAACTGCCAAATTTTCAAACCAAATTTGTTCTTCCTCAGGGCAACAAAGTAAACATATAAAAATGTAAATAGGGTATTGCGGTGTACGGAAGAAAATATCAGTCAAATGACTTGCTTATTGTGTAGGAGAGGGTTTTCAACGTTTTCTAAAAATAAATAGATAAAATAGTATATTTTTAGATTTAGAAATTCTAATCTTCCGATTTATAATGGGCAAATAATATGTAAATTTTTCAGTTCTCAGCCTTTTTTATTCCTTTGCTGTGTATAGCTTTTTAATATTGACCTGTAGGTGTGACATTACCGAAGATTTCGTTGTCTTTTTCTTTGGAAACAAACTGTGCTCTCCTTTTGATTACGTAAGATCGCCAAAATAATCAGGTCTAATACTAAAGAGTGAATTACAGGAATACCCTAAATACATGCAGAGTAAAATAACAACCCAAATGTACAATTGTGAACAGGAAAACCTAGCTACATCTCTTGAAGAACATGCACAGTATTCCTGGAATAAAGAGTGGGCGGAAAGCTAGCTATACACTAGTTGCTAGAAGGGAGATTTCTTAAAAAGGATTCATCTATATTCAATCTTCCACAAATTGAATAGCACTTTAGAGTCCATATCCATTTAGACTCCAGCTCCAGAAGTTCCTCTGGTGAGCCTGACTGCAGAACGGTAATTCTCATATGACTTATACTATGGTGGGGAAGATTGAAATGATGCCCAGGGTATATTTCAGAGTTAGCTTTCTTAGTCCTAACACTACTCTTGTGGTTGGAAAATCTTGTTCGCAGTGCTATAGTTTCTTGCAAAGCGTACATGTGATGACATAGATAAAATTTTGGCAACTGCAGTCTAAAGAACTTTAATGTAATGTTTTTGTTTTGTAGCACTGCTGTAGATGTAGCAACACTCAGTGGCATGAGGGCAAGTCATACATTTTGGTTTATCACAAGGTCGGAAATAATTCTGAGTCCTGAGGTTGTTACTTGATCGAGTTCGGACCAAAAGATTTGATAAACTTTGGGGAATTTTCCTTGCGAAAAGTGGGGGATCTTTGAACATGCTTTTCGTCTTCTCTGATTTGGTTAAGATGTCCGCGTGTTTGTCATACAGGCCTCTCATCTTGGGCAATTTCTTATTATGTTCTTATACATATACGAGAGGGTGGTCTGTGTCTTTCTGTCTGTATCTCATAAATATTAGCCATGGGGACGTTATCATCATCTTTTTCGCCAATTCTTTTTTCTATTAATAAAAATTGACAATCATTGCATAATATGAAAAATGGTGTGTTTTGTAAGTAAAATTTAATGATGTTCACGAGCATATAATCTGTGATTTTATAATGGATTAAGCGATAAAGATGTCGAAATACAAGAAGAAATTGATGTATGGATATGAGTAAAGATAAATATAAAGACGGGTAATGAGTAAATAAATATAGATGTAGACATAGTCACATTTTAATTAACATTTTTATGCGCGGAAATGCATGTAATGAATAATTTATTTTGAATAACAAAATGTTGATAACAACATTTTTTATTGTTAAGACATATAAGAATCGAAATTCATCACATCAATCAAAATAATTTGTTCAATAAACTTATCTGAACATGCTTCATGAAAAGAAAATCAATAAATATCCCATAAATATAGAAAACTAGGTTTGGAAATTGAATTCAGTGTTTTATCAGTATGGACAAAGAATGTTCTATGCTCCTTCTCACAAATCAACACTGCTTTGAATTTCTGTCAAATCCTAAATCACGTTGTTGCATCAGTATGAGTGTGGCTCTTTGATTTTCCATGGAATGTTTTACCTTTTTCTGAACACCATTAGCGCTGACACAACAGTGTCTTAACTGTACCAAAAGGAAAGGAAAATTATGAAAAAAAAAATGTCAGTGCTCACGAGATGTAATCTATAGATCTTAAATATCTCATGCACCCGCCCCGTGACTACCGTAAAAGCCAGACAAATTTTTGGTTCCTTGGGGATTTTCTAATGTTCTTATCGTAGTGGACACACACATTAGCTGAAATGGTCCAGTTTTGTCAGAAAATCCTCAGGCCTTACAAAAGGCTATCCTGCAAGTCAAAGTTCTGAGCGAGAGAAAGCAGAATGAGATGGCAGGAGAGAAAAATAGGACAACTCCACGAGCAGACAGGCCTGAAGATTAACATCTTTCCCAGAGTGACAGAGAACTTGCAAATAAAATGGAAACTTTACATAAGATCATCAGTTGTGTTCGGCACAACTTGTAGGATGGGCAGATATTTGACTTAACTGAGGCTTCGTATGCACCTATCCCTATCAGTGGCCCTTCGTGAAAATGAGTCAGAATTTTGAAAAAAAAAAGATACTATGAACTCTTTACCACAGTCTGATATTTTTTTATTTAATCATTGAAGGGTTTCATCAGAAGCCAGTGTCAAACACCAACATCCTTGAGTTTTAATAAAATGTATGAAATATACCTCGGAAAAGTCTTGAAGCAGTCAGAATTGCCTTGGTGAGGCAAACAGAAGATTTGTAGTAAATTCTTCGATATTCATACACTGCATGATAATGTAATTAAGCACAAAAGTGTCTGCTGTCTTAGTTTTCGAACTGTAGCTCACTGAAATACAGAGCACTGTGAAGACAGACATTTTAAACTGGAAATACATTTTGAACTTTTGTATCGTTTCCAATCTAGTAGAAGCAAAACACCAACACAAAATACACATTGTCCACGCCATAGAGAATCTGAATGAAACAGCAATAGAAATGTTAAATTTCTCTGTTTTTTCTAAATCGGCGAAACACGATAAACTTGCTCTGTAAAATTTCATAAGACATTCTATCATTACAGAATCTTGCATTCGTCTGAGGAATGGTCTGCATTTAGCATATAAATTGTGTGTAAACTGTTAATAAAGTTAAGGAAAATGAAAACAGATAGCTAGTTGTTGTTTTCTTTGCTCGGCAATTTAAATCTGTTCCATCTCTCCCTTAAAATGATACATTTTGCTGTGTAACAATTCTGTTGATGGAATGTAATGACAGGTCATTTGCGACCACGCATTTGTGGTTCATTGTTTATTGTTTGAATAAGGTTCAGTGCGTTAATAAAGAAAAAGAACAAAATGTTGTATGTATGATTTACTCTTCATTATGGTATTAAAGACCTTATAGACGTTCGACCATTCAACAAATCATCAGTATAAAAATCTAGAACTTTTCTCACTTCTTCTCTCTTCTTCAGTATTGGCTTTGTTTAAAGGCAAAAGTTTCATTTAATGTTGGCCTATCATAGGACAAAATAATAAACTAGCCTGAGATAGTTTTTGCAGATATTTCATCCTGTTAAACAGGATATTAATACAATCCACCATAACATATCATATAGCCAGAAAATCACAAACTAGATCATAACTTAATGATACACAAAGATGTTCTCAACTACCTTATATCTATATGGTTCAAGTCCTAGATATCATTATCATTATGAAAAGGTTGATTTTTTTCGACTTTTCTTGTCTTCAATAGTCACATTCGCAGGAGTCTACAACAGTATATCACTGGAGAGCGTAATAAATTATGGTGTTTAGTGAATAATTTCTCTTTGATCACATAGGCAGTTACCACTTTTAAAATCTACTGTCAACTTTAATGAGCCCAGAAAAACTCAATGTACGACGTAATCTAATGATACGCGCCTGACATCAGAATTTTTTTTTCAACCACATGTTTGGGCATAATAAAGCCACAATCAAAAGAGACTGGAAACCAATTATTCCTAATTACTGTGCGTGACAGACACGGCACTGACTAGAAGATGAAGAAAAAAATGTCTAATATCTACTCAGCTAACAATGTGATTTGAACGCAATGAAACAGTTCTGACCAGCACACTGAAGTTGTCAAAGAATCGAGTGTCTGTCATTCCTCTACAGTGTTTGTGATTATGTTGGTTATTAACTCGTCTAGTGGTAATGTGAGAAATTTCCAGCGGTTGAATTCAGGTTTGTAATGGCAGTACAATTTTATGACGGACTGAATGTCTCGAATTTTTTAAACTTCGACTGTTTGCCAAAATTCAATTCCTTAAAAATGTACAAACAATACATCCGAGGAATTCATAAGTAAAACTTGCTGACATTACTGAGAGCGCTAAATTTCTCCTGATTTTTAAATTTTTTTTTTTATTTTAAAGAAAATTGTCATATATTTATTTAGCTAAGAACTGCGATCGACATTTTTCAATCATTTTGCTCACTGAATATTATTGATTTGCTTTCGTTCTATTTCGCTTCATAATCATTGTAATTGAGTCGTGTTGAGCAATAATCACTGTCATTTTTAACCTTTAATGTCAGCAGTTCTGAGAGAGCAGTGAACATCTACTAGTTTGAGTCCTGGAATTTTCGTTTTTACTAGGTATGCCTGCACAGTTTCCGAGATTTCGCTCCCTAATGTTTATAACTGGCATCGACATCATATAGATCTGATTTTGATCAAAATTTACAATAGAATTATTTAAAATAGATGATCTGTACATGCCAAAAATCTTATTGACTCGAAAATAGCAATTTCAAGAAGCGCAGGAGTGCTACACATTGTCAATCTTTTCACAACATTTAGAGATGGATTAGCTTTTCAGTGTGCGAGTCATTACATTTGTACAAAGAGATTATAGTTAGGGAAGAAAACCATGTTTTAAAATAAGTGTAAATCAACCTAACGATTCACTAAATAACTGATAATCCATCTACCGTACAAGGCCAAACTCGCATAATTAGCACATAGAAACTAAGGCAAGTTTACACCTCTATTTTATTCTTCAAACTGAGTAAAAATTAGCTTAAGGCAGGACAGAAATATTGTTAGACCTATGTTACTTTATGGTCTACTACAAGCAACCAATTAATGTGAGTATCTAAGACTGGTTCAGGGTATAACTTACCGAGATTATAAAAAAAAGTGGAGAGATTGGAAAGGTCCTTTCCCTCCATTTGGACTAGATGAGTGACAAAAAAGAAAAGACCGTATGGCAAGGTGAAAGGGACAACACAAATATAATTCTATGTAATCTCTTTCCGAGAGCTAGATGGTTCATTCATTGTTTGCCGATTACAGAGCACGAGCCGAGTGAGTTTAAGACCCTGTAGCACACTATTATTTACTCCGGACCAACATGGCGAGCAATTGTTAAGACGTCACATTTGTTATCCGGATGGATTTGAAACTATACAAACGAGCTGTTCCAATCAAAATTATCAATTTGCCTTTCTTGTGCACGTTTTTCTATCTCAGTAACTGTATAAAAAGGGATGAACGATGTCATTCGCCTAAATGTGTTTCTTTTTTATACATGCATTTGACCCAGAAAGGCCTATCATTTCTTTATTCGTCGTGTTTGCTGTTTGAGACTAATATCAAAATCATTCTGCGTTTGTATTTTTCATTATTGTTATTATTTTTTTTATTGCAAACAGAGAAGCGTCTAAAAGATGATAGCACTTTCGGGAACGAGCATAGTATCGCAAAATAATCTCTTCGATTCTGATCACTCCTAGTTCATTTAACTCTTTCCCCTCACACTTGCCTTCCCCTTACTTCACTCCACTAAATGGGTTGCCTTGAGCTAACATGACAATTTCTGTAGACTTAATTGCACCAATGTTCCTGTCACTATGTGTCCAGAAAGCTATTCAAATTCACGAAAATACTCCTGGCAGAGCGCCACATACAGCCAATGAACTTCCCGCCGGGTACGCGAAAATCTTGATGAAACAAATTGATTCGCATTTTCTTTTAAATAGTTGGTGGTAGGTGGAGCCCTGCTACGATTATTCTCGTAGCTAGTGGGAAGTTATGCACAATTTATAAGATAATTAGCTGCCCCTTCCAGAAGAGGGACTCATGTAAGGGGAGATCATTTTGACCAGCCCTAGTACTTCCCTTTGCCAGACGTACGAGGTGTTGAGTAAGCAGTGTAAAGAGGAAAAAATCACTTTACTTCTTGTCATTCGGAAGACTGTGCGAAAAAAAAAATAATAAAAATGATGAAATTATAACAATAAGAAGAAAACAATCTCCTTATATCATAATTTTGGGGGAATATTTCATGGTGTATTTTAAGCAAAGGGCGCAAAAATGTTTTTTTTTTCCTCTGTACACTGCTTGTTTAATCCCTCTTTTGTCTGGTAAAAGGAAGTAATAGGGGTGAGCACAACAATCTCCCATTAACATACATACCAAAAAGAAAAAAAAAAGCAAACAGAAGAAAATTTCAGTCGACTTTGAATATAATTTTTTTACATTTCAAAATTTATTACACATAGGCATAGTAGTTGTACCACTGTCTCCTCCCTCTCCTTCTCTTTTTGATCAGTCAACGTCAGACCGAACTCTATTTCAATTTGAAGATCTTCTGTCTGCATTGAAGGCAATGGACACCACCAACAACTCCATGCCAATCCCATTAACTGCATATAACGACAGCGTGAGAAACAGCTCTCTTGATCAGGGCCAGACTTTGCTTACAGCTGTGTGGTACAGTTATCATACCTCTGATCTGTCTGTCTGGTCTGGTAATCAACATCTTCAATATCATCATTCTTCACACGGAGAAAGACACCAGTGGGAATAACATTTCACTAATTAATCTGTCACTAGCAGAGATATGCGTCAGTTCTACGACAGCTTTTCCTGATCTGGAATTAATTCTCGAAAATGGTGACGTAATACCCCGATATACCACCTGATTCAAGGGATTTTCCCCCTGCTTAGTTTGATTGGTTACCAGGCCATTTTCTTCTTCATGTGCAAGATCACCGCAGAACGATTCATTTTCATCAAATTACCTCTCAAAAGCAAATATTTTCTGTCAAGAATTCTAGAAACATCAGCTTTGTACTGTGGATTCTGGCTGTGCTCATCTCACCCATTTATTTTTTCCGTTTAACCCTTTCTTTCCCTCAGCTAGTGGTGGAAGAGACAGCTCATGAAAACATGTCTAATGACACAATAGGTCTGAACATCTCCAAGAATTCCGCACTTGAATTCATAGTGTACATACAATCACTTTCCTTTATCTACTTTATTTCCTTACTGACTCCCTTGAGGATGTTGATCGTGGCGGTCACAGGCTTCTGTACAGTGTCCTTGGTGTTTACACTTCATAAACAGAATGTCAAACGAAAAACTTTGACTGGGAACAGCATAGGACAGGTTTTATCTAAAAGTCAACAGAAAGCGGCTCAAATTGCTGTAGGCCTGAGCTGTATACTCATGTTGTATCTGCCAATGCCATATTTTATGTGCTGTTCTTCATTATTTGTTATTCTTTAAAAAATTGCAACGGTTTGTTTTTAACTCTAGTGGAGAAACTAACAGTCCTAACGTATGTTTGTAATTGTTCCATAAGTTTCTTTCTTTATATGCATTTAAACAAAAGATTTCGTCTTACATTTTATTCATCAATCCCACTTATACTAAGGATACAGTTCACTAAGACAGCGGACATTCAGTGAAGACTGTAAAAACACATGTTACCGGCCTGCCTAGTTAGAATTTCTAGGTCTTATTTGAAAATTACATTGCTATTTGATGCTCTTTTACTAATAAAGAAAAAACATAAGCATTGTGGGGGTATTAGAATTGTTATTGATATGATATCTTGTGTCTAACATCAGATGAGAAAAAAGTCAGCTCGTCAAATAATAACCGTGAAGTAGGCTGTGTTTATGTTCGCTGTATTAGCCATGTATTATTCCATGTATATGTTCCGAACCTGAAATTCTACTTTTGTGTGTTAGTCTGAGAAAAGAATCTTCATGGCCGAAAAAAAAAATTGATTCAAGAACAACAAAGAAATCATATCGCTAAAGCAGTATGCTTACAAATTTACTGGTTTAACCATCTTTAGACTATTTATAAGAGGATGCATGCATTTTCACAGATAACGTATTGCTATCAGCAAATTACATCTTGTTTGTCTAACGACCTAGGAACAGGATTAATTAGCTTGAATTGTTCCATGTAAATAGGTTTTCATTCACTGTCAAAATGAACATATCATACCAAAAAATGATTTATGAGACTTTATTCTTAAGTTACAATCAGTTTGTTCAGCACAAATAGCATGGTTTCAAACACTCTTTTCTCAGGGTTATAATGTTACTTCTGGGTCATTTGCTCAAACCTTTAAACAGTTAATTGTCTGACATGCAAAAGATGCAATGGACTGATATCCCGATATGGCACAGCCACTCGAAGCAAGCCGAAAGGGACAAAAGATCCAAAATGAGCATTACCGACCGACCTTTGAATCTTTATTTGATGGCAGCCATAGATAAATCATGAGAAAATATTCCGCTCAACTTTTCCTATCATAGTTATAAAGAATGTCTGTCGCGTTGTTTATCAACTCTAGAACCAAATTCTGCCTTGAAATTTCATCTTTATACAATCAATAGTCAGAGCTATATTCAATGGAGCTAAACATTTTGGCAAAGTGGTGAGTGAAAAGTAACGGCGGAAATTCATATAATGTTGATGTCAAGATTAATCTTGTCAGCGCTATTTTATTACTAATCGCGTGAGATAACTCATTGACTGTTTCAGAAAGTTTCTACTGACTCTTTGTCCCACTCCGCCGTCATTCAGCCTGTTGTAGGACATACAGTGGGTCGTTTAGACTTTAATTTTTCCGGGTTATTGATATGCTGATGGTATTTAACAACCGGTCTTGCACTTGTTTAGGATATTATCCCATCCACCTTCGTCACTGACGTTAACTCCCAGTTCTAAGGTATTGGGTGTAATGGGATTATCTGCCTTACAACGAGAAGAGAAGAGATTTGGATCATGGAAGGGACATTCAAAATAAAATGAAAAGATAGAGAAAATAAAATAACACAACATTAGTAATGGAATTTCCTTCCTGAAATCTGTTGACAGAGCGAAGACACAAAGAGTTCTGTGCTCATGACGATCAGTCAAAGCCACTTTGGTAGTGCAAATCAACTTCGCAATTATTTAAAAATAGCACTGATTGAATTTACAGTCGATTTTTGAGCCCCATAAACAACAGATGACACACTACTTTTATTTTTTTCTAGGTCTGATATTTTATTTCAAGATACTGTGTCGAAGACCTTTTTTATGCAAGACCAGTCCCATTAGGGAGGACCAGAGGTTAATCAATAACCCATCCATTGTCAACCTTTCACTAGTCATATCATCAATCCCCAGTCAATACGTTCATTGCATTGACTGTTGATGGATTACATAAAGATACCAAGAAGGTGACCTGTCAGTGTGAAGAGTGAGTCTAAGCAGATATCTTAGTATCTGAGAAGAAAGTATTTGATGACACTGGTAACAAATTGATTAGAATAGATCTAGCATTTTCTATTGTACGGATTAACTTTTAATATAAGAGACGACTAGCAGTGGAACTCCTACCCAATAACCGCCTCTAGATGGTGGAAGGACAGAGACAGACCGTAACCGTAAGTCCTACCGGATAGCATCAGATAAGACCAGGATACCACAGGAACAGAATACTTTCTTCTTTTTGAAAGATCAAATGGGTTTTGGAGAAATCTAATCAAAACAAAAGTGTTTAATTTATCAGATATGAGTTTTGGACAGGCAAATTACGGCTGCCACGGAGATTTTGGAATGGTTCGTAATGAAGGTTAAGACCTTAAGCGTTATCGTTAGCATAGGTATGCCATCAACTGAGGTCACAGAGTACTGGGAGAAACAGCTTGAAAAATTATATCAATTTCTCTCATGGACAGAACTCCCATTATTAAATCTTTCTAATTCAGCCAGTTTATACGAATTCCCTACTTTGTTGGGAACAAAATTTACAGAACGTTCCTTTTAAAATCTAGGTGGGAAAAACTGTCAGGCTAATAGAAGTGCTTACGACAAAATGTGAAGACCATATTTAAAGAGACAATGATGCAACCAAGTCAGATTGACAATCGATATGAATACATATCATATGCAAGACGATATAAATATGAATGTGCATGTCAATAAGAACAGATATTTTTAACGATTTAAATGAAAATATAGATTGGTTAACCCACAGTTATGCATAGAGATGGTGCAGATAGAGATATATTATAGAAATACACACAGAGACACAAGAACTCTCTCTCACTCTCTTTCTCTCTCAGACACACTCTCCCAACCAAGTGATCTCAGTGTTTTAATTTCAAAATTGCCATGCACATCACTTGTTTTCATGATTAAATGCCAAATAAAGATTCATCTTTTTTTTTTTCTTATCCTATCGCCTTGGATTACATTGATTTCAAAGTCACACAGCTTGCAGTGACTCAGATTGCCATTTGGTATTTGTATTTTAGGCTGTTATCGCCACTTCATTAACCTTTAAGATCGGGAAGGGTGTTCAAAATAAACAATAAACCAGATTTGAATTTCTATATTCTCACCATGGACTCTTTTTATTTTGTGCTGACTAAATTATATGGCTTTGCCCTGAAAGTGTATTCCTAAGAGTTATTTATCAGAATGAAACACCTATAATATCTTAAGCTTTGACTTTTTAAAATCCAGTGCTAACGTAAGTAATTCTAGCGGTATAAGAAAAGTATGTCACAATGAACTGTAGAAGAGCCTTGATTATTCTTACACTTGGCGCAATGAGCTACTTTCCTCAGCATGCCATCAAACGTGTGCTATGAGACCAAGATCTGGCCATGTTAGTAAGTAAGTAAGTGTAAAGCTTCTAATTAATAAACGCTTTGCAGTTATCTCTTTTCTGTCGTGCAACCAGGGCTTTTTGTTTGGCTATTTAAGTTCTGGTAATCAACAGAGATGCAAAAGGTGCAAAAACCATCTTGTAAGGCACAGTCAGAGACAGCCGCAGACGAGGGAGCCAAGAGAAGAGATAGGAAGACAACATCCGAGAATGGACAGGAATGAGATTTTCAGGTTCTAAGTAAAACAGAGAATGTTGCAGGAGGCTGGTCGTCTCAGTTTCATTTCGGCAAATGTCAAGGGATTAGCGAACGTGAAGAGGAGAAAGTCCATCATACTGTCTCGAATGTTGCTGCCAGATTGGACGTTCGTTTTTTCGCCATGCCACTTGGCCTGGCGTTCATCAAAAAAAAAAAAAAAATTAAAAAGCGTTACTGGGGTGGAGGAAGGTAGTGGAAGGATTGGATGGGTACATTTTAACTTTCCAGAGTCGGTCATAGCTTTTAAACCAAACTGATACTACAGTAGCAATCCTGCAAATCAATGTTTGGACTTCAATAATATGCGATGAAATCAGCTGTAAAGACTATATATTTCTTTCTTTGTCATTTATACCCAGTTATTTCCTCATATAAGATAACTATAATTTCCTTATCTCTCTGTGTTTAAAAGTCTGTTTTGTTTGTATATGTGCTACACTAAGCCACAGATGGTTAACAAGGGAATGAACTGCCTGTGAACCCTATATTCATATTCAGTCTTCGTTCGGGTAATTGGAATTTGTAATCAGCAGGAGATTAATAGATAGATAATTAGATAGATAGATAGATAGATAGATAGATAGATAGATAGATAGATAGATAGATAGATAGATAGA
>JBCEWB010095627.1:0-47789 GCA_039654565.1 Peronia peronii
CCCCCCACCACCACCACCACCACCACCGTTCATAATTTTATGAATCCGCGTTACTTTGAACTCCAGTGGTAAACATGAATCGATATGTAGTCTACAGTGAAATAAGATCAAATTATATCACTACAATCATGTACTAGCAACCAAATCTGGCAAGAAATGAACACTAGATCTGGATTCGCCATGGCTGAGTGGCCGGAGCTAGATCTGTCTTTTCGCCTCTTGTTCTCTTACACTTTGGCCTGTTTAGTTTTGATGAATTCAGTACTAGGCCTGCCACCTAGATCTAAACTAGATTTGTGGTCAACTTCAGATGCTGTGTTGACAGATCTAGATCTGTTTATAGTATGAAACTGAAGAAAGCCTATCGACTTGTCAATACTGTCTCTCAAGAAATACAGGCAAGCACAACTGATTAGGCTGACCAAATGTCTGCAAGTGCGTATGGTTGAAAAGACAAAGGCCAATGGATATGGGGGGAGGCATCCTCTAATACTGTGGTTTTATGGATAGCAACGAAACTGTAGTATTCTCACATAGCCACGTAACATCCTCGCATGGCATGTCATACTTGACTGGGGCCATGAGGGACGGGTAAAGGTGAAGTGGGGGAGATAGGTGTAAGATTTCTACACACTTGCGCCTCAGGTCTTACCTTTTTTATTGTGTCACAGTGCTGGGCAGTACAACACCTGTGGGGCACGGGTACTTGACGTGCAGATGGACGATTTCTTTGTCTGTAAAAATTGACCTGGTATCTGTGGTACCTGAGCTTGGTCTTGATTATGCCTTAACCCCTTCAGTGCTTCGCCCCCAACCATTCCGGGCTACATTTGTGCGCGATATGCCTATAGCCAGGAACCATTCCGGGCCTATGATGACAGCCAATTTCAAGGATATAGTCAGGATACCTTAGGTTGTATATTATTTGAGTGACTTCCCTTGCTATCTTCAACCTCCTTTGTTTTGTTTCGAAGCCGTCAGTTGTGCGTGAGCGGTTGTTTCAAGTTGAAAATTAGTGGAATTTGTGATTATTTTCTGATTCGTGATTAGGTCAAAATGGCGAGTAAAAGGAAAACATCATCATAAGGTTAGATGAGATTCTGAACGATTGTGATAGTGCTGACAAAGATCTTTTTAGTTAATCTGATGATGAAGGTAGCTCAGTTACATCTAGATATGGATCTTGTAAGAACGTGTCTCAATCGCTAACCTAAATTCTAGATCTAGATCTAAAGACTAACAGAAACACATATAAATACACTTAGCGTTCTTTTTTTTTTTTCCACACATAAATATGTATCAACAAGTTTTAAAACAGAATTTAGGAGGTAGAGGAACATATTTAGAGAATAGTTATATATATATGAAAAATTAGTAGGATATTATATTAGGGAAATTATGGAGAATTTGGTGCAAGGTAGAAAAAATTCCCTGGCAAGGGCACTCCTAGCTGAAAGCACTGAAGAGGTTAACATGAATGAAAAGTGTGACTGGGGAAGCGAAACCCTTTCGTAATAAGGGTAGTTTTCTTATCAGCCCATAGTTTTATTTCATATTAAGCATAACAAATACAGAGCAAAATAACCATTCCGAAAGATTATTTTGTAATAACGGAAGTTTCATTTTAAGCGTTTTCTTAACTGTTTTAAAGCGTATCTGTCAATGTTTCTTTTAATGCCCTTTTCATTCTGTTAACTACATTACTTACTTCACTGTAATAGAAAATTCTCCTGGGGCACTTTCACTGTTACGCACAAGAAAAGCTCCATCAGGTTGTTCTGTTCTCAGGAGCATTTCCTCAGCTTTTGTTCGTGAAACTTTGCCAACATACCACCTGCAAAATATGACATACAGATGAACTAAAATTATTGTTTTAATAATGATCTTCATCTAGCAAATTCGAAACATAGGACATCACTTTGCATGTTAGTTTTCCAATTATCAATGATTACAACATAACTACAGATAAATAGCAAATAAGTTATAACTGAAGATGGACAATCCAGTAAGCCTTGCCATTTAAGGGACAGCGCCTGAATTCTTTCATGCTCCATATATGTGTAACTGACTGGCACGCCTGTCTGATTCAGAATATATCCTTGGAAACTTGCCAGAGTATCTCATTGCCATGGAAATGGCAGCCATCTTGATTTGCCCGAAAGTTAAAAATTCATCTCTTGTATTATTTCCACACCAAAAAATCATTTCAAACTTTGTTACTTTAAAGATCCAGTGTCTAAAAAATGACACAAAATTTGAAGTTTCACTGACAATTTCATTGACATTTCTGAAAAAGCTAAATATTGAGTATACATAAAACTCACATTTTATTTCATACAAGAAAAAAAAAGGAGATACCATAAAAAATTTTATTTTCTTTATTATGCCCAGGAAATTATGTGGGCCAGATAAATTGACAATATGTTGGTAACTTTTGGAGGAGAAGGGAAAATAAGGTTAAAAAAAAAAAAAAAAAAGGGTTTTGAGAAAAAATGGGGGAAAAAAAAGAAATCTGGATCTAGCGACCATAAAAGAAATGTGTAATTGAAACAATTTTACGATAACACACAATGCATCATAATTTTCCAGAGAGGACATCAACATAATCCTGGTAGATATAAAATGGAAAGCCCTCCCTTCAAAGACATCTTCCGACGTTAGTGGAGAGGTTCTTCTCGTTTCAGCTGTGGCTTTGCATTGATATCTGCCTTTTGATAAGCTTCAAATACGCTTTTGGAAAAACATTTCGTGTCTTCCACTTCACTAAGTCTGAATGAGTGAGCTCCCAGACCAAAGTCCAGTGATTTTTTAACAATTCAAATCCCCACAAAAGCCAAGATGAATGAAACAATTGTTGCTAATCGTTGTCCATGCCAATTCCACCTTGTCATTGCAGCATCGTGATCATACAGAAATATGAACCCTTTCACTGGGTTCTCTATGCTCCTGAACTCACAATAATATAACAAATTCATTCAACAAAAGTTGAAAAATTCTCAGGCTCAGAAGTCAGATTATGGAGGGAAACATCACTTACACATGGGTTTGTTTATTAGGTTTGCTCATGTCTGAATGCCAATCATGTGTATCACCAAAGAAAACAAAACAGAAAACGATGACTAGTCAATGATCAGACATATATCAAAGATATGCATTTTTTTCCCATGCCAGCCAAGTGTATTAAATGAGACATGTTTCTTTGGCGTATTCCTTAAAAAAAAACATTTAATTTATAAATTGTCTAAATGGGTCACTGGTCGTTCGCCAAAATAGTAAAAACGAGTGTGGATCAACACCATTTTACTCATTCGAAATATACTTGCACAGAATGTAATAGGATAGCAGTGACAGTTCCAGAATTTAATATTATTATACTTTCAAAAACACTATCGCTAGTGACAACAGTTGATACTTCTACTCTCTCCATGTGAACAACAAACACCTATGGTGACCACAGACCCTACAGTGTGGCAGATCACCCAATGGTGAGAATGACAGGGGGAGGATATTAATACTATCTAGGTGACACATCACCCATACACCCTCTGCCTTAAGATAATTATTCCTGGATATTAAAATAAAATATATTTAATTCCAACAACATACACACATGTGTACACACACACTCAAACAAAAACAACAACAGAAAAAAAAAACAACAAAAAATGTCAAAGATGATATGGAGTTCTAATATCTCACACTTTTCTCTCTCTCTCTCTCTTTTTTTAACAATAAAAATCACACTCTACCATTTAAAAAAAAAAAAAAACACACAAACAGGGTTATAGTGTGATGAGGCCTATATTGAAAAATTTCCATATTTCCTTTATCACCAAATATGGAGATTTTAAGAGATTAGATATATATCAAAAACACATTCTTGCAGAAACCCATACTTTTTAAAAATAAAAGTGTAGGCTGTGTGCCTGCATTTGTATGTCCCGAAACACTCTGCAGTGAGTGACTAGAAACTGCTTCATGCGGTGCATACTGACACCACGTGGTGCGTCTGAACAACTTTCTGCTCTAATGCGAACAGTTAGAAGCAAAAAAATAGAATTCAATGGTTAAAGAAAAACAAAAACGGCTTGAAATTAAAATATTGAACAAAACAAAATATATTAGAAAGAACAAAAAAACTTTCTAAAAAAATAAAAAACAAAAATTAAAAAGGCACTTTTGTTCAGGCATTCATCAATAATTCAGAACTGAGAAAAATGAAACAAATGTTTCTTTGCATAATCTCGGCCCATTTATTCTGTCTGAATACTAGTAAAACAAAAACGGTGTACTAATACTTACGCATGTGGATACATTTGAATGTAGTTGTGGGGAACATAACCTTCTCTTCCATTGAGCTCTGCTTTATACCAATTCTTGTCATCAAATGTGCTTAAAATCTGAAAATGAGACAATCAGCTATGAGGGACCAGAAGTAATATGAAAGCTTCAAAAGTGAAAAGAAATAATACCTATAAGTACCAAAGATCCTTCCTGATACTTAAAGGATTAAATCTATGACTACAAGCAAGTCAGGACAAATTATTGGCAACAACAGCATGCATACTGATTTACAAATGTCTTGCGCCCAGGGCAAATGAGTCGGAAGTCGCGCCGGATGATTTTGAGTTATTGTTGTTTTTTTTACTGTTTTTTTTTTTTTTTTTACTATTTTCCGACTATGATACCAAAATATTTCTTTTTTCAGGTTAAATTGTTGATCTGTGAAAACAAAAATTTTTTTAGTATCTTAGTCGGAAAGTAGTTAAAAACGAAAACGGTTGTGGATCTTTATCGCCCCGCGCAACTTCTGACTCATGTGCCCTAGTTGCAAGACAAATCATAGTTATGTGTTCATTTTAAGCTTTACACTATTTGCACTGAATGTATGGCCATCTCCCTTTTTGCATGCCTCTTTAAAAGCCAAATCAAAGAAAAAAAGTATTTTCCAACTACAAAGGCTGTGCATTCTAAGCAAACAGCCAGCTTTGCCTCCAGGTTAAGCAAGTGTCCCATGCTTGAACTTCAAATGTGGAAGAGTAATGAAGTGTTTCGAAATCAGTCACATGACTGAGGAATTTTCGCTCAGATGCCGATTTGTGCACATGCTCTGCGCATGACAGACAAGTTGTGATGAATGATCAGCATTCAGACATGTCACACGATATAAAAGCCACGTGTGAGTGATGTTTCCCTGGTCATGTGACCGATCTCGACAAATACCTCTTTAATCCCTCGAACTATCAGTTGACATACAGCTACATGCAGATACATGTACCCTCCTATTGTTTCATGGCCCCTTTCTGTCTTGAACTCCTCATAAAGAAACCTGAATGTGAACTGATCTTGCTATGATGTTTGTGTGTGTTGTATTTGCTTGCACATTCAGTGCGTATTTGATGGTACTGTTTAAGAATTGTGGCCTTGTCCTACACATGATACCTCTTGCCACATTGTCACTCAAGGATTTCTACAGAAAAAAAAATGTCTGATTTCATATTATCAGTATTACACAAAAGTGATAATACCAGACCTGGGGACATAAACAAAGAATGGCATCACAATTCTTAACCAGCGCCTGTTGGCTTCACCAGGGTAATTTTAGGGCTATTTATTTTTCATTTATTATAATGATATATGTTCAAACTCCCCTCTCTTTTCATGCTTTTCTGCTTGTTTTTTTTTCCAGTGAAACAATAATTGATATCAAAAATAGCAATATTCCATTCAAAATAGTGTGGGATACTTTCCTTGGCCGCATTTCTGATATATAACAAATTTGCATAATGTCACAGAAAGAAATAATGTAAACGAACGTGATTCTAGATTTACAAATAATTTTATGAATTTCATATTTAAAACTATCTGCATTTAATGTTTGCTTGACATGGATAATTGGTGACTATAATTATGATATTATCCTATGAAGTGACATAATTTTTTCAATTTATAGTTTCATGTAGTAAAAAAAAAAAGCATACAGCCACAATGACGATAAAAATAAACAGAGGAGGATAATGATAGATGAATAAAGCACATGCTGAAAAATGACTATGAACTGAAAATGAGAAAGAGTGGTAGAACAGAGAGTGGAAATACAAAGTTGAAGGACGATAGTGGCATAAAGACATCTTTCAATTTAAAAACAAACCATTAAATAAGCATACAAATATACAGGAACTGAGGTCATAATCTTTGAATAGATTCACTGATTCCATCATCATTAGTGTTTCCTCTTTGTCAGATCATATGACAAAAGGTAAGCCAACTGTCCTCTCCAGCTTTATTTTAAGTTTTATGGGATCTGTATTTTCATAATTACATCATGGCTTTTATCTACTGGCTTTGGTAATCCAACACTATTTGTGAATGTGTATTCTATAGGCTGGGATTCAGCACTGAGACTTGACTATATTTTGTTATTATTAGCCTTTCAAACCTAAAAAAGTAGGCTAGACTCTAAATTATGCCTGCCCAGAATTTTTTCAGGTAGAAATTTAGAACTTTGTAAATTTTGTACGGACAGCAGCTTAGGCTTCCTCTTCACCTCACTTTAACTGCCAGTGTAATGTGTGTAATGTACACATGGGACTGCTGAATTATATTTCGCCCTTATCCGAGGACGACAAGGCCGGGCATCAGCTTTCCTACCAAGAAGTCAGGGGACCATTGAGAAAAATTGCAGGGTATAATTTTCAAACTGTTCCCGTCCCCAGATCTTGACTAGACACTTCAGATCTACACCTCGATTCTATCTACATTCTATGATAATCCATGGCTGTGGACTGAAATCAGTAGACCAGATCTTAGTTATTATCATGATTTGTTGTGACCAAAACAGGAGAAATGTTTTACTCAAAGCTCTTTCTCGTGATCTCTACTACTACAATTTCATATACAACCACACTAATTTCACTATGGCTGGACTTTCATTTTGCTTTAATGTGAGCTAGGTTAGTCCAGAGTAGTGAGTCATTCTCCCCAATCAACAAGTTTAGATCCCCTAGATTCAGTCTACGACTAGGATTGGCATTTACATAACCAGGAAGAAAGTGACTGTTGTGTGACATGTTCAGTAGACATAGATCTAATATCACTGAGAACTCAAACTAATCTATCTATGAGTGAATACTATACTGAAAAAGTAACTTACTTTCAAAATATGTCCTTTTTTAAAGCTCAATTCATCCTCAGCTGTAGCGGTGAAGGGATGTAGAGCCACCGCCTCCATCTTGGAAACTCGGCACTATTTTCGTCACACCAGATTGTGTTCCTACGCAAACTGGTAGGCCTTCAGATATCCGATGGACTGGTAGCTAAAACTCTTCTCTCTCTTTGAACAAAGTCACTCAATATTGGCTATGAGTCAGACAACACTACAGACTGAACTTTTAATGAGTAGATCTACAATAATCACAATCAGGTTGGTGGCCTAGTCTTTTCAAGACTGATTAGCCTTGCCCAGGATCGGCGAGGTAGGCCTAGGTTAAGCTCTGGAGATTTCCTTCGTCCTATTTCAACGATTATTGTTCAGCGACTCTTTATAGCGCAATCTAACAACACAATAATGTGTCATATTCTTTTTTTTAAAGACGCTGAATAGACCAGTAGCCTATAACTTGGTTGCCGCGGTTCGTTCAAAGATAGGCCTAGGACATGAGGACAGTTAGCCTAATGAGTTTGGATTAAACTATTGAAAGCAGTTTATTTTCGTCTGGCGTAAGCCGCAATATTTTGTTGCCAATGTATGAATTATGCGATTATCTTATTGATATCTTTTTTTTTTTTTAATTATTATTATATGAAGGTACCATTAGGCCTGCGCCATGCGCATGGTGGGACTCGACTCACACAACGGGGAAGAATTTTAGAAACTTTGGGCAGTATCAATATTTGGTTTACCGATATCATTAATTTGTATGAAACTTGAACAGTTTTCACATAGAGCTCCATTTAAAATATTTTATATATGAGAAATGTTCACTTTTAGAGCAAAGTCATGAACAGCTGAGTGGTTAGTGAGAATCAGTAGATCTACTTATATCTACCACCTGATGACCGCGGATTAGTACACATCCTGTCCTTTTTTTTAAAAATATTAATATTCTTTATTTATTTTCCATAGTTTTTGTATGCTGGTATTTTTTATTATTTTTTAAAACAGAATTGTGTATAAAGAAGTTGAGAAATCAAGATCTAGTTCGTAGATCAATCTTAGTTTTACGGCAGTAGGATAGATCTATATAGACTCGAGATCTAGATCTATATCAATCGAGGCATACCATTATTGCCATGTAGCAAACTTACTCCTACAGACATAATTTTAGTCAAGTTTCTTCGGTTTGTTTGTTTATTTGTTTTTTAATCCAGATTTACATTCCAGGGATTTTTTTCTTATTTTTAAAAAAATCTATCCTTTACACCACTAGTTTGTCCGCACTGGGGATTCTCAAGGAACTAGTCTGGTGTCCCAAGGATTGTATGAAAATTCAACCGCTAGATCTTTAGTCAGGTTCTCAGATCTGTCAGAGATAGATCTAGACCTAGATCAAGATCAAGATCTAGATGTCTACAGATCTCTAGATCTAGATCTCTGCAGAAATGCATTTCATTCACTTTTTTTTCGAGTTGCCAGTCCTACGGAAGAACATTTCTTTGCAGCATAGATCTAGTTGGATTGGTGCAGGGCTAGCCAGTTACTTCAAACGTTTATAAAGTATAGATCTAGAGTCAATAACATTGTATTCATCATCATGGTCTGCATGTTCAATATTGATGATCGTTTCAGTATCTTCCCTAACAAAAGTTGTTTTCATAACATGTAGCATAAAAACTGTATTTTTGAAATTTACTTATTCTAGATCTAGTCCATTTGGGATTGAAAAAATGAAATCCATTAGTACAGTTTAGAGATAATTTTTCACAGGATTTTTAGAGCTGATCATGAATACAAATCTTTCATCCACCAAATTATATTTATAAATTATCTTTTTAATAGGAGTTTGAAAGAAACAATCTATTAATACAGTATGGAGATATTTTTGCCAGAGGATTTGTAGAACTGATCGCAGCTACAAATCTTTCATCAGCCAAGTCCTTTACTGAGTATTGAATTTTAGTCTGCTTTTGTTCCAAGGCTTCAGTGCTGTCTTGTGGAAGAATTGCTAGAAACCTCAGAAACGGATTTGTGCATGCAGAGGCTAATCAGCTCTTAACAAGTGTTGCCTAAAGAGAAATTAACTAAGAGACATCCTGTTGATGCTGCTGGACCATCGGATAATGACTGTATCAATAAAAATTTATTCAAGTCTTGGTTTTATCATTGTATGATTCTGAAATTCATTGTTACAGTATTGCTACTTTTTCGCTGTTCATTTGATTGTATTTTTACTCTTATTCCATAGCCATAGATATAATAGATATAACATCATCAGCTTTCAAGAGAAAGGCGCACAATGTCAAGAAAGGGGAGGAGGATCTTTGATCAAGTGCTTGGAATATTTGATAAACCCCTGACAATGGTAAGTCATAAGATTTCAATGCATGTAACTTTTTAGATAATATGCAAAGCAACATGTTGATAAAGTTTCATCAAGTTCCACTGATATTTGGCGAAGAGCTAGAATTCAAAGATAGCCATTCTAAAAAGCCAAAATCAAAGATGATGGCATTGCCATGGCAACCGTTTGAGAAGGCTAATTTTTTTCCCACCGTTTTTCCCAAATTTGTACATGCCAGATTCAATGGAAAAGGTTGAAGTAGTCTATCTGAAATAATAGTAATGAAAAAAGCACCTCCAGGACGCCACCTGCCTACCCCCACACAATTTTGTTACAAAATAATTAAGTCTAAAATGCTTATCTTGTAATGTCTATAGTTAAACTTTGTGACTGGAGGAGAAGGAAGGGAAATCAAGTTATTTTTAGCACAGAAGAAGAAATATTGTAAGCTGACATTTTGCTAACAAAATTGTGCATCTGTGATGTTATAGAACTGTTTTTTGGATACTTCTTCAATGGGATTATCTAAATGCATTCCACAGAAGCATCAAAAAAATTTAATTCAGTTAGGTGAAATGGAGGAAACAGATTTTTTGGGAGCGACACTGCATAAAGAAGCGCAGTTTGGGAGTCGGCGAGCCCTGAAAAAAGTTTTGAAAACAGGTCAGAATTATAGCACAGCCTTTTTTTTTTTTTTTTTTTTTTTTTTAAAGTTTTCTGCCTGTTAAAACAATAATATTACACATTAGAAACTGCAAGTGAAGAGTAATAAATTCAATATATTTTTTGAGTTTATCGTCATTTATTACTATACCACAGCATTTATCTGTCTTGTGATTCTGTGCAATCTGCAATACCTTATTGTACCATCTGATTAAATCTTGTCCTTTCAGATAAAAATGTCGCTTTCTTCAACTTGTCATGTGAAAGAAACAATTTTGAGTGAAATATGTTTTACTACTTTTCTTTTTCTGTCTTATAAATAGAGAATATGTTAAGGAGAATATATGATGGAATAAGTCCAAAAGGATAACATGCAAACAGTTGAGTCATATTTATTTAAATTTGTTTAATAAAATATAACCAACTCTTTATTGTTCATCTGAAAAACTATGAGTTGATTTGTTCTGTTTTAGCAATTTGTATAGACTACCCAAATGATTGTGCACAAACACCATTATTCTGTGCATGTGCCAGAGACAATGAGCAAACAGCTCTGTTGCTGTTGCAGTATGGAGCCAATCCAAATGAGTAAGATAACATTGTTTGTCTGATTTATTTTTTTCCTTTTGCAAAAAAAAATAATGTTCACTTGCTATGTTTGCAGGTAGAATTTCTCGTATGAAATAGAATCCCTCTTGAAATGCTAAAAGTCGCCCCCATCTTCCATAGAAATCTGAAATTTTCTCAAATTGTGCTCAAGATTTGCCACATAACATTTTTTGTTTATTTTATTTACTGTCATGAACTTCTTTTATGCCAAATTTTGTTAAATGCTGCTCAGTTGAAATGAGATCATAAAGTTCTGTTAAAAAAAAAAATCCCTATTATAAAAAAATTATCTGCGGAAAGTTTGTATATATAAAATTATGGTTTCGTCCTTATTGAAGCCACATGGAGTAACACTGAAGTGACTGATAATTTGAAGAAAATATGTCCTATTTTGCATTGTTAATTAAAGAAACAAGCGAGGCTTACTTGGTAAGGTGATGATTGTTTCCGATTTTATGAAAACAGTCATCAGGAACGGAGGTGTAAATTGAGAGCCGCGGGTTCCCGCCGCCAGCCAGACTTTAGAACATTGCTCAGAGTGGTCGTGACTATAGCACCATACTTACTTAAGGCTTTAAGATTCATCAAGGAACCAAGGGAGGGGAGGGAGGGCAATTTACACCTCCATTCCTGACAACTGTTTCCTTAAAATCGGAAACAATCATCACCTTACCAAGGTAAGCCTCGCTTGTTTCTTTAATTTTATCTCACCAGCCGTCAGGCTCTCCGATGTAATTTATTTGAGATTTCAGAGCGACAACCATGAGGAAGCACTAATAAATATTTAGCTAGATTTTAATGCACAGATTACACTAATTCAATAATACATGTGTATATATACAATACTTACACATATTCCCAGAATTGGAAAGGGTTATCATCTTTGTTTTTAAAATAATTCTTAATGATAGATTGACCAAAGTTTTGTCCTGGAGCTTTCTTATAATATTTCGCAAATGTGCTGTCATTGGACCACTTAGCCACCTCAAGTATAGTACATAGTTACTGAGACACCAATATTTGACGCATAGCTGGTGCTTGCTGCTCGTGTGCTATGTCCTATATAAACTGAAGGACCAGTGCCCGCTATATTTAATACCGTTTTTATCCATCTAGCAATTGTGTCTTTGCTGACATGCTTATGGCGTTTTTGAATACTTATGAGCAGCTTTGTTTCTTTTCCTCATAATGTTGAGGTACGGTCCAAGTATGACCAGAGGAGTCTAACTATACACAGTGGGCACTAGAAAAATTCAAGAGGCTCTTGATGTTTTCCCTTACGAGAATATTTGAGCAATTCATGAATGAAAAACACACATTTGTTGTCAGTGAGATTCATAGTCTCAATATCTAAGGTGTGCAAAGTTTGACACCTTTGCCCAGACAATAGAGCTAAGAGCATTATGAGTTGAGGGTTAATTCCTTCAATGTAAGAGATTCTGCAGGTCACCAAGGTTCCAACATATTTAAGACTTTATCAACATTCCAGATGCATGTTTTAGCTTTCGATGGAATGGAGGGTTTCAATTCATAAAATCCTTTCATAAGCCATTTGACTGAAGGTAGGCTACCAAAAGGTAGAGGTAGATGTATCCAACACACAAGATATTGCTGACCGTGCAATACAAAGGGATGCATAGGATGCCCCCCTGATAAAACAGTTCTGCTAAAAATTTCATAGCTACAGGTGCAGAAGTGGGATCGGCATTCCTCGAAATGGCAAACTGCCTCCATTTGTTAAGGTAGACTGCATATGCTCTCTGTGTGAGTGCCATGATGACATCTGCAGCTTGTCTTGAAACTCCTTGACTCTCAAATTGTTGCCTGACACTTTGCATATCAGCAGTTGTGACTTGTGGAGGCGATGTGTTTGCTCTGGAAGTGATGACAGACAAAGAAGATTGCTGCGAGTTGACAGTAAAATTGGTCTGTCTGTCAGCATTTCCATCAGCGTTGGAAAGAGCCCTTGATTCGGCCAGCTGGGAGCCACCACTACTCCTGTCGCTTGGTCCTGCTGTATCTTTTGCAGCGCTCTGGTGACAAGGCCAAAAGCGGGTAAAGCAATAAAAGCATATTGTGACCAGTCTAGAATAAATGCATCAACAGCATATGCCTCTGGATCAGGCCTATAGGATACATTCTATCTATTTCTCTGTTTATTTTGGAGGCGAATAAATCAACTGTTGGTTTGTAATCAAGCAATCTTAGTGCATCATTTAATAAAGATGGATTTAATATCCACCCACTGTCTAAATTAGCTTTCCTTGATTCTTTGTCTGCTTCCTCATTCTGGCGCCCTTGAATATATGCAGCACTGACCCAGATGTTCCTGTCAACGCACCATGACCACAGTTTTCTAGTTAATGCATTTAAAGTCTGGGACTTCTGCGACCCCATTTTATTAATAAATAATACAGTGCACAGCAGTTGTGTTATCAAGCAAGAGTCTTATATAAATGTTGCACTTGTCTGTAGCAAAAGACTGCAAGGCAAAATATGAAGCTATCAGTTCCAATCATTTATATGAAATAGTTGCCTTTCTTTGGCCCTCCAGAAAACCATAAGTTTTAACATTATTGCAAACTGCGCCCCATCCAGATCGGTTGGCATCACTTGTTATGACTAGCGATGGGTGGCCATGATTTATGACGGCATAAGCTGTTGGCAGGGACTGAATCCACCACTGGATTTCATCCGCTGAGGAAGGGAACAAAGTGACTGGGGCTTCCCAGTTCCCTTTGTTTGCTTTCAAGGCATATTTTTTTATCATTCCCTAGTGCTGGGTAATGAAGAGGGCCGTGCATGACACCCGGGAAAGAAGTCACTAGCTGGTCTATTAGACAAGCTAATTCTCTGACAGTTGCCTTGGGTTGTTCATAAAACTGCTGGTAGTGCGCCAGAATTTTTGTTTTTCTATCCTCCATTAAAGTGACGGTCATTGTTATAGAGGAAATGATAAATCCCAAATAGGTAATGACCTGGCTCGGCTCAAAGACTGATTGGGTGGGGTGCACAAGAAATCCCAGATTATCGAAAAGCGTAACAACATCATTTACATTGGCCAAACATGACTCCTTTGTTCTACCTACCAACAGAGAATCATCTAAAAATCTGGTAGAGGTATGATCCATGCTGTGCAAAGTACCATAAATGGGCTTGGTCAGTTTTGTGAAATTTCGTGGGGCTTGAGACAGCCCATTGGGGTAACATGTAAACTGGTACAACTTTCCTCTCCATTGAAACTTCAGAAGGCACATGTCTTGGAGTGCGACAGGAGCACTAAAGTACACATGTTAGATATCTATGCTTGCCATAAAACAATGGCGTTATCAGTGTTAATACATTTTTTAGTGTTTCCATTTTGAATTTTTTATAGATGACATATTCATTTAAATTCTTTAGATTTAAGATAAATCTTAATGAACCATCTTTCTTCTCTCTGCCAGATATATCAGATATAAATCCATCTGGTTCAGATGTTGTTTCTGTGACAACTTGCATTGAAATCTACTATTTTATTTCTGAATCCATTTTTGTAACCTGATCTCCAGGTATGTGGTTTTGCGACACTCTGGTCATTGCTGGTTTTCAGGCAAACTTTACCTGCGTACCACTTACCATATCTAAAAAAAACAGGGTCACTGGTTATTTGTTTCCATATCTTTAACCTGGACATGTATTTAATTTGCCTCCCCCCCCCCCCCAACAATTTCTTTTTGTTTTCTAGATATTTGCTCACATTTTCTATGTCTGGGAACATTGCCCGGATTCCTTTTTTCCTTATGCCTGATAGTTGTCTTTTTTTTTAACTGTCTGTACTGGTTTTGCTTGTTATGAGGGAACTTGTTGGCTTTGTCCTCTCTCGTTTGGCCTAAAAAATGGCCTCCATAAAACTTTGGTTTGGTTTCCTGTAGGGATGTCACAAGGCGTCTTTGCTCTCTTGCCTCTTTGAGGCTGTTTTTTATATCATACCCATATAAGAATTTTTCCAACGCCTCTGTCGATGGGTCACATAGTACCCGATAGTCAGCTGGAAGTGCGTAGCGCAATAAGCCCTGGTTTGTCAGAGATTTATGGGTTTGACCCAAAAGCACTATTGCATCCATTAAATTATATCGAAGGTTACCCGCTTCAGCTATGTCATCCGCACACCGAGCTATGATAATAGTGACCTTGGCCATATTTTTGTGAATAGTTGTCATTCTAACATCTGCTCTTTTGGCATGCAGTTTTAGTGTCTTCCAGATTTCTGGATTAGTCATAGGCGTGGTGAGGACGCCGCAATTACTGGGCCGTTTATAAAGTGCGGCTTTTTCTTTGATCTTTTTATCCCCTGAGAGGGTATGGAATCTTTTTGTAATAAAGGCAGCAAGGTTCGACGATAGCGCTTCGCCATCATCTTCCTCACCGAATTCTTCCTTGGCCACTTCGAATGGATCAGATTTCTTTGAAGCCATTGCTACCTTATTCGCTTGGCGCTCCCACTCAGTATCGGACGAAGTGTCTGACTGACCACTGATTGCCCCAGTGAACTTTGTCCTGCCACGTTCGGTACATTACTTGAAGTAGGGGTGAAGTATCAGTGATGCGCAGATTGTTTTCTCTTTTTTCTCAACTCATTTAGTTC
Organism: Peronia peronii; assembly: GCA_039654565.1. Lineage (NCBI taxonomy): Eukaryota > Metazoa > Mollusca > Gastropoda > Systellommatophora > Onchidiidae > Peronia > Peronia peronii. The sequence continues at coordinate 15,400 of JBCEWB010095627.1, forward strand.
TTTTTTCATCTCCTCCATAATCTGCACATTTGCCTGTAGGGCCACAAGGACATCATTGTCTGTGTGCATAGCATGATCGGCAATATTAGAATTCCCTTCATTCATTTTTTCATCATCATCAATGTTATCATCTTCATCATCAGAAGAATATCAGAACAAAAATTCATCTGATGATGCCATATTAAAAGAAACCAATATTTTAATGAAGTAGGTAACGTAAGTGACTTTCAACGGCCGTAGGCCTATTATTGCTGGTGGCTAGAAGCCTATGTTTTCAATGGGCCATAGGCCTATGACTACGGATGGCTAGAAACCTGTGAGCGCCTGATTTATCTCCTGCTATTCCCAGTGAACAGCAACACTATATTGTAAACGTCATAAAAATCACACAATGAACTAGTAAATAAAGGCAAATTATTATTAGAGCATGTACAACATCATAAAAGTAACAGTCACAAGACACAGTTAATTCTTAAAATAAACATAGTATAAGTATATCATAATTGAAAAATAAGATATCCAAGAGCGAATGTTAACATGTCTGGCTTTCGCGGGGGAGCCAGCAAACTGGCTGGGGGGGGGGGGGCCCTGCAGTTTTCAAATTCTACTGGAGAGTCTGACGGCTGATGAGATAAAATCAGGAATTCTACAGAAAAGGATTTGATGAGAATATTATTTTCAAAGCCAGAAATATATCGCCCCCTTGTGTGAACTATAACAACTACCATGCTTTCCATCATTTTAATAGAGAATCATTATCCCTCATTTGCAGAAAAAGTCTAGATGGGATGACCCCTTGTCATGTTGCATGCTATATAGGTAATGTTCGCCTGCTTGGAAAACTGATTGAAGCAGGTGGTGATATGCGACTGCATGACAATGATGGGAATGGTGTGAAAGAATGGGCCATGCTGAACTCTGACCCTAGGAAAAGAGCCAGAATGTTGGACTTTCTCAGCAGAACTTATGTATATGCAATGGCATATAGTGGTGATTCAGTCAGTATTGACAAGCTCTCAAAATATGTCCATAGGTTAGTATGATGGTGGCAGCTGGGATCAAATTTAAGATTTATTTACTTTAATATCAGTGGTGAAGTAGGAAAAGCATCTATTTTATTTCTTTTGTGGGAGTTAGTTTTATGTTCTTGATAAAAGTGTTTGAAAAATCATGAAGGCATGAAACTCTCTATCTTTCATCATATCTCACATAAGCTGAGGGACTTTTGCAAAATTTTTTTTGAACTTTTAAAGCCCTATTGTTTTATTGTTCAGAAGGTATTCATAATTTATTATGTTCTCCAATGATCAGATTAAATAGTCTTCACTGATTTTTAAAAAATTTTAATTATCAGAAAGCTTTGAGTCTTAATGTTGTTATAATTATATCTGACAGTTTTAATGTTTCACCGAAGGGTTATTACAATTCAGGCCATATAAACAGACATCTTTAATGGAAATAATGAAAATGAGGACTGGCAGTGACTTGAGTTTTGAAAATCTCAAACGTGTCCAGAGCATGGGCTTTGGAAAGGTATAGTAATCCTTTTAGTTTTAGTTTGAGTGTTTGTTCTTTGCCCCCCAAAAATTATCCAGTTATAAATTTCTTGCCCATATACTTCATAAGCACATAGCTCTTTTCTCTGCCTCATTAAACTCAAATTCTCTAATAAATTAATTTTGTTGGGATGTCAGAGAGGAAAAACAAAGTAAGACATCACCCACAAGAGTAAATTCTTGGCATAACTGATTCCCATAATAGTTATGATAATGGGCCATTATTAAAGTTAGCCGTCATTACTAGAATTAGTTATGAATCACTGATAGTAGTGATTTCCATTTAGATAATAGCAACACCTTTGAGATCAGCATTAAAAAAATCTGCGATTACTTTTTATTTCTCTCCATAACAGGTTTATCTGGGCAATGATCGCCATGGAGGAATCATTTCTGTGATCCCTCTTGTCTCAGAAGCTTCACTTTTTGAATCAGAGGAAGTAAAATATGACACAGGCTATGCGACTTATATAGCAGAGTATGTTGTATTAAACATTTATTTGATGTGTCTGGTTTGAAAAATGAGGCAAAAAAGTACATGAGAATAATATCTATTCATGTCTAATTTGAAAAAAAAAAAAGTTTCCGATCGGATCATACCAGTGACCTTATGTGGATTACAATATTGGGGTAAATCACTGCATAAAAATTTTTCTTGTGCTCTGACTAAGATTGAACTGTCCATTCAAACACCGGCCAATGTAATGAAAAAAAAAAAATGGGTAAGCTTTTGCAGAATGTCTGAAATACATGTATGTGATAACTTACTGTTGCTCTAGAGCCATGCTTCCTGCATGTATTGAAAATTCTTCTGCTCTCTTTTACTTAGCCCATAATTCTATCTGGAATCATCAGGATGCTTTTTGATAAGTTGTGCAACAGTTTTCTATAATCCCTACAGTGGTGAAGAGCCCAGGTTTTTGAAGATGTTTTATTAGTCCACTCCAGAATGTTGTTGGTTCATCTTTTCTTCTGCCTACTCTTTTTCCCATTACTTCTACCATTTTTTGTAGAACAGTTTCAACAAGATCCTTGTGATATAAATGTTCTATCTCTATTTCATTCTCTTCGCCATTGTAAGAAGATCTTGGGAATAGAAAGTCTTAAGTTTATTATGCTATGTGCCAGTTTGTAACCGATAACAGCTGCAGATCTGTGTTAAGGTTGCATTGTCTGTATCAAACGGTTAACACTTAACAATGATGGGAGAATATAGGATTACCGCTTCTTCTCCATTCATTTCTGAATATGGAGTTCTGATTCACCTAGTTCAACTAGTGAAAGGAGCCCTTTCAAAAAAAACAAGAAATGGCAACCAATCAGCTCATTTTATTGCATTGTACAAGTTTTGCCATATTTTGGAGTTGGGAATCTTACATTCCCTGATGCACTGATCTTGGTCAACAGATCAGTTTGTTTACTCTGCATATTTATTGTTCCTGCCTAAGAATAGAAGCACTGTAAATCAGTTTTTAATTTGTTAATATCTTTTGCATTTAATCATTCTCTTCCATATAGCACCCCAAAAAAAAAAAAAAAATTAAGAAAATAATTTTAATGGAAGACTGAAAATTGATAAGTGGAGCCAGCTTCAGTGCAGCGGTACAAATGATGGAAAGTCTTTGCTTGAATAAGTATCAAGGTGTTCTTTTTTGAGACATTCTGTTGCATTAGGATATATATGTAGCAAACAAAATGTGGATGTATATCCCAGTATAATGAGTTTACTAGAGATCTTTCTCTACCAAACTGAAAAGTCACTTGTGTTGAAATAAGAGCACATGAACATCTAAATCATTGTACATCACGCTTTGTGGAATGGAATCTAGATGAGCAAGTCGACTCAGTGGCCCTATTAACATCAATACCATTAAAAAAAAAAAAAAACTAGAGATATAGACATTTAGTTAGTTTTGGACCAATTTTAGCATTTTTGAGATGTAAGGATATAAAATTTGTCACCTCAAACCTGTAACATTAGTATGAGGCTTATATGATACAATCAAAATACATTTTTATTTCACATTGTTTATTTGAATGTAATTTGTTCCTTTTGCCATATTGCTTTAAAGGATGGAGTGGATAAATGAGCCTGTAAGTCTGAAAGAAGTGAAACCGGATTTGAGTGGTGAGGAAGGCATTGACCTGCTGATTGCTGAAGCAGAATACTTAGGGTAGGATGTATTTCTTTGTCAAATAGAGACTGAGTGTGTATGCAATTTATTTCTTGGAGAAATTTTGAAATATACTGTGCACCTTTGGATATTTGATTAATCCTCTAATATGCAGGTTTTTGCTTGGAGAAATGCTCAAATATATTGCGCACATTCACATGTTTAATTAGCCGGTTTACATACCATAAAATCAGAGACAAAAGAGAAAACATCAATAGGTTTGGTGTTATAGTTTTGAAGCAGATCAAAAGACATACATCTCAATGGTACACAGTGATAACTGAGAAAGAAATATTGTTTCCTTATCTATGGGTTTCCATCCTTTTGAGGTTAATATACCAATGTTTTCAGCCTTACTATGTAATCTGTTGTTATTGTTCTTTTCTTGGCAGTATCATCAACATCTGCTGTATTTATGTGATGGCTATCTGTTCCTTTTACTTTCAAGTCACATGAATTCTCTAGGATTTTTCTGAAATTCTAGAGCATAATTTTCAATATGACATTTGTAATATGCATATGAAGTATTGTCTCATAGTCACCACAAAACTTTTGCCACTTAAACATTCTTTTCCATAGGACATGCGCTGCATTATTGAAATCTGCACCTCTTTTTTGAGGTGATAAAACATCATTCTGTATGTATTTTTTTCTGTTTTAACTGGTTATATGTTAGCGCTGAAATTCATGCTATTTGAAGAGTGACAGTGTGTTCCAGTGAAAGTTCCTTTGAAAATTATTTGTACATGCTCTTTTTCTAGAAAACTGAGACATCCAAATATACTGCTGTTGATGGGTATTTGTCAGTCAACACAATTGGATAGACTGATGTTAGTGTTTGAACGGGTGGATAAAGGCACACTGCACCATTTCCTGCACTGCACAGTGAGTCAAAGTGAAATTCAAAGCCACTATACAAATTCTGTTGGGTATTATATGATGAATTTGTACATGAATTCATTTATTCACCTTGTTCTGATTGCAATAGTTTATAGGTTTGTTCAATCCTTTCTGCATATTTTCCTGCTACCCCCTGCTACTTCCTGCTACTATATTTCTAAAAGAATTTTGAAATACTTAACAGTTCATGTCCAGGAGAATAAATTACTTGTAGATTTGAAGATGCATTTCATAAAAAAGATATGTAAAAATATACTCTACTTGTCTTTTAGAGAAAACCCCATTTATAGTTGATGCGACAATGCTGGAGACAATGCAGAGTAGCATACATAAACATTTATATGCACTCAATGCATAGCATAGCAAAATAATAATTGCATCAGAGGTAGATAAACTAGTAATCACTGCAAACAGCTAAGTAGAGATTCACTGATGGTGGAAATTAGTTTTTGTGACATTCTTGACACTGTCTTTAGAGCAAATGCCCATCTTTTTTTTTGGCCATACAGTGGTCTCCGCCGAAGAAACCTCTGCCTAGGAGCCCGGTCCACCTCTGCTGCGAAACGGAATTTTTCCTCTATAATTTGCCCTTCTAAGAACCTGCTCCGGGGCTCCCAAATAAAAAAAATCCCCCTAAGAGCCTGGTGTCGGGCTAAGACACTCAAATACTTATGGTATAATTCCACATCATACTGTCCACTTGAGAGAAACGCACAGTGCATGCAGTAAAATGGGGACAGGGGTGGAGAGAACAGGTAGACAAAGGAATGGAAGTGATGGTTGATGTATGACTGCATAATCAGGCCACGTTGTTGACTAATACATAACCATCTCTTTGTTTGACAACACGTGGGATAGCACCTGTGATTGGCTTTGTGGATAAGGAGGAGTAAGTTTAGCCTCCTGGTTGGTCAGCTGTTCTGCTACTTTGGTCGGTCTGTAAACACTTGGGTCAGTCGTGCGATTATCCGTGGGGTAGCATAGCAATGTCATGTTTTTAACAATGATACCATTATGTGAAAACTCACACAGCGTTTAAATGCTGGGCAGTATTGGTGTAGTTATATGCTAAAAAAGATCAGGTAGAAAAATTAGAATTGCTATATTTAATTATAACATACACATGAGGAAGAAGACTGTACTTATTCGCATAGATAAATCTTTAGCTAATGGTAACAATCAACTAATCATAGTAGTGAAGACAATCTGTGGTCAGATGGGTTGTGTAACTTTTCAATCCGCCTAAGAACTTGTCCGCCTAAGAGCCCGCTTTTTTTTTCTCCTGACGACCGGGTTCTTAGGCAGAGACCACTGTATTTCTCTTTGAATCATAAGGCTTTCTGATATAAACATGATTTCCTGTGGCATAGACAAAAATCCTGCTTAACCAGTGAACTTTGTTTTACCAGGATGGTGTGTTGGGCAATAATCAAAGAATGAATATCATCTTGCATGTTTGTGCTGCCATGGACTTCATCCACAACCAGAACCTCATGCACTGTGGCCTGTCCTCTTATGCTGTTTATCTAGTATCACCATACTTGGCCAAAGTGGGCAATTTTGAGTTCATGGTTGAAAGGTGAAGACATGATTTATCCTTTTTGCATGAGTGTATTGTGAATAAAAAGAGGAGTGTTGATTGCATTTAGTACTATGAGCATTTTTGAGAAGAGCGAATTGATGGTGAATAGGAACTTTATATTAGATTATTATGGTCTGTTTCTGTGTCAAAGATTAGTTCTTAAATTAATTGTTATCTGTAAGTTCTGTAAAAATTCTTCCTGATTAACTGTTCAACAGCATAAAGGCAGACCTAGGCAAACCTAGTCAAGTTTCCATGGTAAGCCATGGTGAATTTCTGTTCAACTGGATGGCACCAGAATTAATCAAAGGTCAAGTTCCTCATTACAGTTCTGACATCTACAGTTTTGCTTGTATTGTGTGGGAAATCTTTGCAGGTAAGAGTGCCATTCACATTTTATTCAAGTGATGTTGATCTCAATCCATCCTGCCAAATAAGAAGAAATTCTAAGGTACTGCCTACATGCCCATCATTGAAACTGCTATCATCTATATTTCCTGAAATGCATTGCTTGACACACAAAAGAAAATTCAGATTTTGACCTGTTTTTCTGCTGACCTTTCATTGTCTGCTGTTTCTGTACTCCCTCCATTTTATTTTTGTGTCATAAATGTTAGTCATATTTGTTCCTCTAATTTAATGCTTGATGCAGATTAATTTATGGCACGACAGTCCTTTATTGTGAATAACTATCTTCACTTCTCTGGAGTAATCTGAAGCTGAAACCAAACTAGTTAAAATTAAACTGAATTATTTTACTCTATTTTTTGACAGGGGAGGTTCCATGGAAGGACCTTCAGCCGTCGGAAATAAAAAAAAAGGTTGTGGACAAAGGAGAGCCATTGAATTTTAACAGGTCAAGCCTTCCACCAAAATTGAAAGCTATTGTTGGGTATGGACTGGAACTTAAAGAGGAGAACAGACTGAACAAGTTCTCAATTATTACTAATTGGCTGAAATCAGACAAAGTGAGTTCCATTGTTAGTTTTGTCAATTTTTGTAATATTTAACTTTTTTTTGTTTTTGTTTTTTGTTTTTACATATAAGATTTGTCAGTACCGCATTTGATGAAATATGTTTCCTATTAACCAGATTTTTTTCATGAGATTAATATCATCTGATCTCAGTTGAAATGTGTCATACTGTGATTATGAACTCACAGGACAAATGTCTTTCATTGTACATTTGTTAACTGTAATGATGAACAGCAGAAACAATTATTTTGATTTTCTGTAGAGTTTGAAAGAGCATCTGAACAAATAATAACTGCCATAGGAAATGGCAATGCCTATTTAATGATATTTATCTTATTACACAGCATCCAGAGTTTCAGAGGACATATTCTTCTGCCCTGGGATCAGTTCAATTGAGAAATAAATCAGCCAATTGTGCAGAGGAGATGCCTTTTGTGTTTGCTTGTCTGACACCCAGTTCTTGTACAGAAAGAGATAGTGCAGTCAGTAGCAGGTCAGTACAGGTCGAAGATAGGATTCTGAAGCAGTAGTTGATCCAACTTTAACAAAAATGAAAAAAAGAGAAGACACTGATGCATTGCTAGAGATCTCCACAAAGTTACTTCCTCTTCAGTTTACCAAAACTACGGTAATTGATGCAATTTAGAGTCTGAGGCTAATTTTATTTTCAATATTTTTATTTGGATATGTGAATGTTTTTTTTAGCAAACTCACTCAAAACTATAAGTTTTATTCATCACATTTATCTCAGGAAATAATGTTAAGTGGTCCACACATATACGAGCCTAGCCTCGAGTTTTGGATTTCCAAAACGTTCGAAAATGGCTGTGTATGTGGCTGATTTCATGAGGCTGGGTTATAACTGCAACTCCGCATAGAAAGTCAGGCTGGGCCAAATATTTTTCCATTGAGCCTGGTGGAGAGGGGAGTGGTGGGGTAAAAAAAAATATCTTTTTTAAACACATTTGTGCTTATTTGACTTTAAATTTGTAATCAGTGTCAAAGTTAACATGAATTTGACACAGATCACCATGTCGCTGTGATGCGTAATTAAAATTCTGCAAATCAAAGAAAAATATTATCGTCACGTCATCTGTGTAGTAGGTCAGAGAAGTGACAGACATGAGATGCACTTGTCTGGCATCTGTGTAGTGTGTTGTAGTTCCTTTCTGTGCAGAATCGGTTGGTTTAACACTGTTTTAGAAATTTCTCTGTATTGGATGACGAGTAATAGGTGACAGTTTTGAGGAGATGCACTGTTCGGAGCAGTGAACATGAAACAGTTATGGAAAGATAAAACAGTCCAAGACGAAGAAGAAAAAGAGAACAGAAGGAAGGAAATGTATTGATTAAATGAGAGAAGTAGCCTGTCTTCACCATTTTGGCTGAACTGTTACTTTTTTTGCTGCTCAATTACTTAGTTTAACCCTCCTCCCTACCCCCTCCCTCTTTAACTGGTGATAATGTTATTGCATGGACATTTTTCAATTACTTGACAAAAGCATTGTCTAGACTGTAAACACAGACAGCCCTGTATCATCTTCTATTAATAATGCTGTCCTGTCTTCAGTTACTGCTAGCACCCTTTTATGTCTTAGCTACCTTTGCGCCAACATACCATCTTTAGTTATTATTAGCCTGGTTTTACGATCTTTCATTACCAATGGCATTGTTGTAAGATTTACCCACAAGATGGCTCTCTGTTTGACTCAGTTCCAGAGAGGTGAAGTATTTTACAAGAAATACTTGTTGTGCTTCAGTTTTGCAATATATGAAGCTGGCACTGAAGTGGAAAACCAAGGTTTCTGGCATGAAGCCAAAATAGGACATGGGACAGATGAAATTGCTACCTATGGAAGATCGTTGTGCTCAATCCTATTTCTTCTTTTTACCAGACAAAGGAGGGATTGAACAAGTAGTGCAAAGAGGGAAAAAATCACTTTTGCACCCTTTTGCTTGAAACATACACTATGAAAAATGTTTAAAATATTATGGCATAAAGAGAATGTTTTCCTCTTATTGTTATAGTTTTATCAATTTTTTTGGTGATCAGTCTTTTGAATGACAAGGATAAAAGTTTTTTTTTTCCTCTTTACACTGTTCAACACATCTTTTGTCGGGCAAAGGGAAGTAACAGGGCTGGTCAAAATGATCTCCCATTACACTGAATTCCTCTTTTGGGAGAGCGAGTCAGGGGCAGATAATTTGTGAAACTATCTCCCATTCTGCATACATTTTTAGACAAATCTGACATCCAAAGTATCGAAATGTTAAAACTACGTGATGATGGGTGCTTTGGGTGTACAAAATAAGAATTCTGAGTTTCAGTCATTTGATGACAGTGATGATGTACTTTTTTTTTTTTTTTTTTATGAGTGAACATTCCTTTCATAATTTAAAAAAATGCATAAAATAATCATGTTTTTTTTTTTCTCAGCAATTTCAGAAATTTTTAACTTCAACATTTAAGGCATTCTTAGGAAAAAAAAAGCTTGTTTCAAATCTTATTTTATTCTTTCAGAAATATTTTTTAATAAACATATTTTATTTTGTATTTTTTTTTTCTTTCTTGTTCTTCCCTTTTAAAAAAAAAAAATAATGATGAAATGATCTGTAAGAGTAAAAAAATCTTCATTTGTTCATCCTGCACACTTATCATGGCTGGCATAATCAGTAGGTGGAGTCAGTGCACAGTGGTGCAGAGTGATGTATCACTCGACTTGGCACACAAGTCCAGTGTGACAGACTGACATATTGGAGATTTTTATTGGAAAACAGACAAATTGTTTGAAAAACCCGATATGTCTACTAGAAAATAATATTCTGTTAGCAAGAAACGTTATGCCTGAGCACAGTTAAGGAAAAATAACAAAAATCTACAAAGAAATGAGCGAGGTGTTAGCTGTAAACTGAAACAGAAATTTCATTTTACTCAATACAAAATTTGGCGATATGCCAGTCGTGTCATGCTACAGATGAATTAGTCCATAGATACATGTAGCATTTTGGTTTGTCTATAGCCATTGTATTCATGAAAGAGACTTTAGATCCAGTGTTGAGTCTGTGATTAACTAGCCAGATTAGTTGGTATTTGGCACAAAAAATATCAATAGGTGTGGCTGCTGCATGTGGGTTAAAAAATAACTCCAGGTCAGACTCAAGGCGAGGCTCAGGGCCTGGCTTTCATCCGCTGACTTGTACATGTGTAGGGCCCATTATAGGTCAGTCTTATTTTTAATGAAACAAGTTGGTACTTGTGGTAATAAACCTGAAATATATAAATGTTATGAATAATGAGAGAGCCTGAGGGGTCAGGAAATATATATATAAATGTTGTGAATAATGACAGAAGCCTGTCAGGTCAGTGAGAGATGTCGATTTCAGGAGAATTTTTTGTGTTCTTGCAGACAAGACAGTCCATTACAGCAAGAAAAGAACAATTGAAAAATAAAAATTCCAATCTCTGCCAGTAGTTATTAAAGTATGGTATGACAAAAGGAGAGCATTAATCACATAGAGGAATTATGAAAGGCTTTACCCTATGTATGCAAAAGAAGGATAAACAATTTGAAGATATGATAGTAAGCAATCTTGCTAGTTAGTGGGTGATAACATTCTCATTCCACTTACAGCAAGGAACTCTTTGATGTAAATGTGGTGGAGAGCAGTAACACTTCAAATATCAACACACATTTGGCTAAAGAACTACAGATTGACCTTGATTCCACCCTATCCTTGTGTGGCAGCAGCCAAAGGTAGATGCTCGGTTTTCTTACACAGATATTTTCTTCTCATTAGTTTAGTTCTGGAAGATGCAAACTTGAAAGTATTGCTTGCTGCTCTCATCTGCCCACTGTTTTTATAATGTGCATTGAAGATGCTTCATTACAACTTTGATTGTGTGAAAGAAAAAAAAAAAGTTGTAGTTCAAAGAAAATCAGGCTATGACTGCAACTGATTTAAGGTTCTCAGTTCTGATGAGATTTATCTACTTACTTTGATAATGATGTACATATGAATTGAGCTATGAGTGTTACTTATGCTAGGTTTGACACAAAATAGCTGTAACCTTGCTGATGTACTGTGAAATAAGAAGAGACAGTCCCAAATTTGGATACTAATTTAGTGTGGTTTTGGAATGATACAGAGCCATTTTTAATCAGTATCTATGTACATGAACAAACATTTTGCTCATTGGTCGTGGCTTTTTAATGAAATTCTACAAACTGTTATTGAGTACACTTTATTGAAAATATAAAATGTAAGTGATTCATTACAGTATATCTCACTGAGCTGTGCTAAAGTTTCTACACTTTGTGTCTTTTGACATTTCACAATTGGAGCATATGTTTATCAGGTGCTTCAAAATACAGTCATTTGTGGCATTTTTGTTATATATTTGATTTTTGTTCTTGCTTCCTGTGTCTATGAGATTTGTCATGTCCTCCTTCACAGCTCTGGCAGCAGTGCCACAAAGAGATCCCTTGAGAGAGTTCACAAGTCATCCACAGCACTCTCTGACATGGCCAGGATTATGAAGAGATCATTGAATCAAAGAAAGGTTGGTAGTTTTTCTTTTTTGGCAGTATCTTGGCCCTGTAGTTTTGCATGTTTGTATTCATTATGCACAGATGCTGTGCCATCCTTTATGAAGTACGAAGGCAAATTCAACTTTGCGCCATTTGTGCATTTCTAACTGTGTATAACTGAAACCTTGAGAAATACCGAAGTCACATTTCACACATTTTCAGCCAAGACCAAGAAAGTAGAAATAGTAAAAAAATGAAAAAAAAAAAAATCAGTGAGACATTAAAAGTAAAAATTTAAGGTGCAAACATCCAAACATCATAATATAAAATGTAAAGTTGGAATAAGTGGAATAACACATGACCTCAAATAAACTATTACTCTCTTTTCAAGATAAATTCTCTCAAAATGGACTTGAGCATTTATCATTCCAGGCTCTTCAATTCCTATTGCACTTTATGATCTATGGGTTCTTGAAATTATCATTTAATGTAAGTGCAAATGGTAGGCCAGTAAGCTAGTTGTTCAATTATAATGTACAGGAACCTTTCAAATTATTAGGGAATGAAAAATTCTTTGCTGCTTTCAGAACACAGGAAAATAAACCCAGTCCCAAATAGGATGTCAAAATAGATCATGCATGAAACGTTTCCTGTATTTTTATCATAAATTTTAATAAAAGTGGTGTTTGTGATCTTTGTCTTTACCTTGAACGGAACCACCTGTTAGAAAAGAAACTTGCAAAGTAGTGATAGCATCTGCAGACAGCTAATGAGAAAGGCACAGTGGAAAGTGTGTCAATGCTTCTCTTGTTAACTGGTGTAGTTTTGGTTTTTTTTATATTTCAACTCATGCTCACTTATCACATCTGTAAATTATTTACTAGTAGATATTTTGATGTTCTGGAAACCATTTTCTATTTTTATCATTCATGGACTTTTAAATTCTGTTATAAAAATTGATTCAGGAGTAGAAATTTAGTTATTAGACAGTTGTTCAGATAATATTAAAAAACATTTAGTATATGAGTATTTGTTAGCCACATTTTCATTTACTTTACTATTTTAATATAACCACCATTTTACAAAATCAATTTACAAAAAGTGAGTGACACAGCATAGCAAGATATTAATTTTATCATCTTTTGACATTACTTGGACTCAATGACTGCATAATTTCTTATAACCCCATGCCTAAGACTACCTCTGAAGGAGACTTGCAACACAGCCAACTACAGTCTATAAAACCAGCTTCCCATATGGCCCAGCTGGATCACAGAACAATGCCGTGGAGACAGTACAACTTATTGTCACACTATGAGAGAAATAACAATGGGAAACCTTTCATTGAGGGGAAAAGTTCGACTTTGCCTCGGGACCAGGGTCCCAGATCAAAATTTCTGTAAGTACAGTGGACTACTGATGAGTCGATGTTGGTGGGGAAGTAAAAATAAGATTGACTTATCCGCAGTTTGACTCATCATCATTTCAACTAGAAAATTAAAAATAGGCACTAACATTTTTGAATAACCTATTTTACAGCATTATAATGGTTACTTCCTCTTATGAATTCTTTCCACAAGCATCAAACTTGATCTCTTGTATTCATTTTCAGTGAGATCTATTTACGTTTTGGTTGAATTATTACAGATTATTGACATCTGTTGTAATAGGTCTGCCGTGCAAATTTCACTGTCATGTTACCTGATGATATTCATCGCTCCCAACCTTGCCTCTTGGGCTTTTAATGCAATGCGATTACCACAACACACTTCAGCTCCCTCCACCACTTTTCCCACCGCTTCATGTTAAAAAAATACTACATGTTCATGCATTACACTTCATACTAGTACTAAGTTTGTTCTAAATGTTGCATGCGATGATTCTGTCTGTAAGCAGGGGGGCGAGGAGGGTGCAGCATCTTACTGTTCTCATTCTGACTGCAATAACTTTGTGAAGGTCTGATTGGCCAAATCGCGAGCTGGAGCGGGGGTAAGGTGGAGGGATCACACACAGTCTTTTTTCTTGGTCACCCACTGGTGCCACGAGCAAGTTCGCCGCGAAGAGAAGAACAAAGGCAGATTTCGAAGGGGTCTGCTCGGGATGGCATCCATGAGTGAACCCCGTTGTGGCCGAGGAGTTCCCCACATCAAAGACGATCGCCGACATTACGTTTCTTAACCTCTTACACTAATTTCATTACGGTGGGGTAGGGAGGAGGGTGAGGTGTGAGTTCGAGGCACCGCTGACTAGATGGGAAAGATCGTGGTAGGGTGTGAAAAGGAGGAGGGGACAATGTGCGGTCGGTCTCTGATCACGTAGTCTGAGGAGGGTTTAGTCCAGTTAGTGAGTCAGTTTGACAGTTATAGTTGTTCATGTGTCATGCTACTGCATGATGAGAGGGGCTTAAATGTGTTGAGATGAAGTGTTGTGCAAGCTGGGATTAATTACACTGACTCAAATGTTGCTTTTTCCTTTTATCTTTATAAGGGTGGGGACAGGAGAAAAAAATTGACTCACCAGTGAATACGGATGAATCGACATGATGTGATTCATCTGTTAGTTTTTTAGTGAAATAAAGAAGAGTCGGGATCCGTTCCAGAAAAAAGATTGACTCATCTGAAAGTCTACTCATCAGGGTTTGATTGACTCAAATGTAGTCGACTGTATTTTATATTCCCAGGTAATGTTACCTCAGATTGAATGTGTCTTATAAGATGGAAAGCTCCCCGCTTTATAGTCAAGTTTATGGAAGTTGTAGTTAATATATTATATGATACAATATAATATTAAAGAGTGAGACTATCTTAAATTTCTTCTTTACAGAGATGTGTGTTTTAAGGTCAGATAGTAGGACAGAATTGTTGTATCTGTAAGAGGACAACCATTAATAGTAATTAATAAACTGATGCTGAAGGGTAGTTAATGATAAGGAAGATAGAGTCTTAATTGTCAGTAAAATCTTTTTTTTTTTTATTTTTAATGTATGATTTGATGCGATAAATTTGAGCCAAAAAGCTGTGGTTGACATTGTGAAAAATGGGAGATTGTTGTCATCTCTTTTTCAGTGCAAAATATATTGAATATGATATGAACTTTTATTCACCTTTTTGGATTGTGAGCATATGATGTCAGTAAAACATGAAGAAAATTATTGTATGACATGAGCATGAATGACACTGATCAATTTAAAGAGTTCTGTACTCAGTAACCTAAAATGTTTCTTCATGTGTTTAATTCTTTGGTATATCCTGCTTTCTCAGGAAACAGCCATACATTGACACTTTGGAACTATCAGGTGGCTTCACTGGTGGTTTTCATGTCAGAGAATTGGCTAAAAGTTTTCAAGATCATCTGAACCAGGTGTGTGATCCATGTTTTTTGTTAATTGTTTATTTATTTATTTTTTTCCATTCTATTATGGGACATTTCCAAAGAGGGCATAAATAAAGAGAAAATTGTTTGCAATATTTCATCTTCATAATTATCATAACCCATTTCAACTCCTCCTATATCCAAAGAAGCCATAATTTTTTGTAAATGATTAAAGTGCTTGATTGTTAAAAATAAAAATTATAAATTATATATATACATGCAGTTTGATCATGCTATGTGTTTGTAAATTCTGTGTTATCTTGGATTGCCGTTCAGTCATAAATCTTCAGTGGTATTTAACATTCCTGAGCAAGCTAATTCATGATTGTTTCAATAGCATAAACTGCGTCAGGCCATTTTGAAAGGGAGCATGGCACCTCGAGGCAGCTGTCCTAGTCAAGATGTTTCAATTGAGGTACTTGTATATTTTGAGTCATGAATTTCAAAACTTGAAAGTTGGTGGCATAAATAATGTTATCTATGTGCTGGTGAAGTATCATCTAATCTGAAATCACCCTAAATATATATTTTTTCAATGCTAATACAGGTAGTCATTGACTTACGACCTATGCAGTTTATGAGTATTCGACTTTATGACCGTCTGGTCAGCGGGCATCACTCTCATTTTTTCACACCTGTAGTTTATATTTTTGTATGTTTTGCATATAATAAACGATCTGTACTGTAGTATGTAGTGCTTGACTTAAACCCTTAAAGGTATAAAAATTTAAAGAAAGATAAAAACAATGTCTAAAGAACAAAAATGAAACCATGAACTGAAAAAATATTGATAAAATATGACTTTATGGTGATTACAATATCATTACACAGCATAATATGCTTACAGAATTTAACAGACCGACTTATGACCAAATCAACTTACGACCAGTCAGTCGTAACCAAATGCGGTCTAAGTTGACGACTACCTGTATGAGGACATTGTAGTTCTCCTCTGTCAGAAGTTGTTTTTTTTTTGTTGTTGTTGTTGGAAGGATGCCTGTGTGTGTGTGTGTATGTGGGGGGAGGGGAGGGGAAGGGGGGGTGTCAGGGAGATTTGCAAGGTGTTAAAATTTGGAAGTAAAAATGTACATCACCTTCAAATCAGAAAAGCCTATGCAGGTTCTTGAAGAATCTTTGAGCCTCATTGCTGTGTACTTTTTTATTCAGGAAGCAAGTGTGTGCCAGGGCCATTATGTTTGGCATTTTCTGTTTAAGTAACGTTATACTTGAATATCACATTTTCATGAAAACAGTTTTATTTTAGAAGGTTTGGTTTCTGATGTTATATTTATTTTTCTTCAATTGATTAAATTCACTCTGAAATGTTCACAGATTGGTGGAAAGGTTCAGCATGGTGAGTTACAAAATCATTATGATTTTCAAATGGAATGGTATGGTCTCTGTTTCTTGAGAAATTGTCCCAATCAGCTTTTTTTTTTTCCCTTCTTGTTTACCTTCTTTTCTTTCTGCTTGATCTCCCATGTCTAACGTGCCTGAAAGACCGAAAGACTATATATATAAATTTTAGTTGAGATCTTTGCATGTTGAGATCTTTGCTCAAACCTTAGTAAAAAGATCTGCTCGTGTTGAGCAGATCTTTTTACTAAGGTTTGAGCTTCCCACTTCGTTAAGGGGGGTTGTGGGTCCTGAAAATGAGGTTTTGGGATCTGAGAACATTACCGGTTGGTGTCAGAAACATTTGTTCTATGCACCAGCATGGCACCACTAGAGATTGTATATAAAAATTCAATTCTGGTTATGCCTTATTGTCCTTTTTTATTGCATTTTTTTTCTCCCAAAGCTTTTTTTATTGTGGAACTACTTCACTTCAAATTTTAAATATATATTCTTCATGGCATGTTTCAATATTGTGCATCCCATTTACTGAATTTAATTCTTGTTTTCAAAATTTAATTGAGAAATATACAGATCTGTCAATCCACATATGAGATGCGACACGATGAAATCTGGCTCTCATCAAATTTTGAGCATATGGAGTTATTGGTACCAGTGTGAAGCTTATCCATTTCCCTTTCTGTGTGTGAAAAAAGTTTTGTTCTACCTTAAGTAGAAGTCGAGCTATTGGCAATTAAAGACAATGAAGGTGACCTGTCGCTGCAGCTCAATTTAGTGAGAAAATGGCCTGCAGTTTTGGGGCCTTTACTCAATCTATTTCAGCAAATTTAACTCCTAAATGCATTGTTAGATTGATATTGAAAGGTTTTGTGAAGAAAAAAAATTGCGTTAAAAATTCGTTCACTGTTGAAAAACATGTGATTTTTCCGGTCACCTCAGTTTGACGAGCGTCTGATTTCATTGTGTCGCGTCTCATATTTCAAGAATTTATGACAACATTTTCTGGCATGTAAGCAAAAAACAAATGCATATTATTTTTTATATAAAGCTATTTCATTACTGTGCCAGATTCCAAGTGATTATAATAAATACTTCTTAAGCCTTAAGCTTTTGAATATGGCTAATTACCAAGACACAAAATCCAAGATGGTGGCACTGTCATGGCAACTGAATACTAGGCCTGTGCATGATCAGTCATGATAACCGGTTACATTGGTCATGGATTCATAATCAAGTAATCAGTTACGATGGCTGAAGTTTGGTTACATCGTCGGTCATGATCGACTGTGAAAGTAAGACATTCATAGGTTAGCTACACTGGTGTCTTTGATCTTGGGAAAACTCGGTCCATTGGCTACATGCATTAGTCTCAATAATACTCTTCTTGTACCTCCCCCCCCCCCCCAATATGACCTTTTTTCTTCTTTTTTTTTTTTTACTAAAAAGAAAAAAAAGAAGGAAAAAAAAATCCACCGGTCCCCTTACAGTAACATGCTAGCCACTGAATTTTTTTCTCCCCATCCCACCCTAGTGCAAATGTCGACCTTGATGTTAGTGATTGCTGCTGTTTGTGATTTAATTAAAATTTTAATTAAAGACGTTATAATGTAATATTTGGTATAAAACTGCACTAGATCAATGCCCGATCGATCTGTGCAATCAGATTTATGAAATATTGAGTTTCACATCCCACGTTTTTCTTAATCAGAGTCCCTGGTTAAAGGTCAAGTGAGCAAAAATCAGGCTGAGTGTGGGAGGTGGGTTTTTTATTTTTGGTCGCAGTAGACTATGGTCAAGGTCATAACGGACAACCCTAACCTATATGACATCACACATGACAAAGAGAAAATATCTAACTGATGGAATAATTGATCATTGTCGGTCATGATGGAATAATTGATCATCATCGGTCATGGAATCGATTACTTGGTTAGCCATCGGTCATGAAAATTGTCGCTCATGCAAAGGCCTACCGAATACAAAACAAAATTTTTTTCCACACTTCTCCTCTATATAATATGAGCATGCTGAATCCACATTTGAAGTTTAAGAAGTCATAAGTTCAACATTCAAAAAATCACTCTCAGGACCCGCAGCCCCCCTTAAAATTTAAAATACATATGATTGTGTCAGTGATTCTATACTATAGTATTAGAATTTTGACACAGAAACTGCATGCACGTATTTGACAATGTTTTTAGTCACAATTACTGAATTAGATCTATCTCTCACCAGGATCTGTCAATTGCTCTGACAACAAGACAGTTCATGAAAATGAAAAGATGTCAGTCTCTGACACAGGCAATCTAAGCAGCACTCCCTTGTTGCAAGGCAGCAGTACACCTAAAACAACACTGCCTACTGCTGCATCATCAAAGTTGGCTGCGGAGTCAAGAATCAGCAATCCTGGGTGCCTCCACATATTTCACTCTGTGAAGACATTGACCAGCAGGAATGAAGGAGAGGATTCCTGTGATTCAGTGGGAAATGATATCAGATCCTGGGAGGTGGATTATGATGATGATGAGGTCTTTGTTGAAAAAGACAATATCTCACCAAATACCACAGATATATGCAAGGAGGTACACTCTAACATGGTTATTAAGAAAATGCTTAAAATAAAACTTTTGTTACAAAGAAAGAATCTTTGGGAACGTTTTTTTTTACTATGTAATTTGTTATGCTTATAATGAAATAAAACTATGGGCTGATATGGAAACGACGCTTATAACGAACGATTATCGTTTCCCTGATTGCACTTTTCTTTCATCTTGAGCATAAGCAAGACCAAGCTCATGTACTGGACCAGTTTCTTCCAACAAAGAAATTGTCCGTGCGGCATGAGTGCATCAAGTACCGCGTCAAGTACCGGTGTCCGCAATGTGCTGTACTGCCTTGCAGTATGACACAACAAGAAAGGTAAGGCCGGAGGCGCAAATGTGTAGAAGTCATGCACCTACCGTCCCCTCACACCTCACCAATGGCTCATGCCCCAATCGAGTATGATATACCGTGAGAGGGTGTCGCCTATTATGTGCATGTGTGAGGCTATTACGATTTCGTCGTTGTTGAAAGCCACACAACCACAGTATCAGAGGATGGATTGGTCTTTGTCTTTTCACACTTCCACTTGCAGGCATTTGGTCAGTCTAGCCAGTCGTGCTTGTCAGTGTTTCTTGAAAGCCAGTTTTGAGAAGTCGCTAGGCATTCTTCAGTTTCACATTGAGAATAGTGAGATTCAAATTGACTGTAAAGCTATTTTAGATCTAGGCTGTGTATTACTAGTCCAACTGTTTAAATACATGTAATACTTTGTTTCATATTTCATTGATTTTCCTTATCACGGCATTGTACATGTACTCTCATTACATTTTCAGTTTCATTTTACTTCTTGGATGTATTGATTCTAATTTAATTATATATTCATGCAGACATGTGTATACATATGTACTACGTTTTTCTCTCTCTTTAAAAGTTAAGTTTTGGTCTTACTGATTCTTATCTTTCTTAATTATTTAGATCTATGTTCTGCTGCGTTTTCTGTTCTCATACAATAAAGAAATATAAAAAGATATAAAAAAGCAGAAAAATAATAAACAAAATGACGTAACAGCTACATAATCACACATTTTATATGTATGTACACCTACAAAAACAAAAAAACTGGCCATAAGGTAGTGAGCAGTGTGGTCATGTGGTTCTTCAATCAGGGGAAGTAATTCAGTAATTAAACATGCATTCAAGGGTTGCGTCCCCTGTTTTGCTTTACCCTCTTTGGCCATAACAAAATAGCGACAGATTGAAATAATTTCCATTCCCGCAAATTTCGTTGTAGCCGCATTAGAGTGTAATAGCAGTTTTGTAAAATTACATTTAAAAAGAATAAATACATATAAAAAACAAAACAAACTAATTGTCATTTGTGAAGTATAAATATGATTGAGTCTGACAATATATTGAAAATATATTCTTGAAAATTCTGAAAATGGAAATGACAGCACTAAAATCTTGTTGATAAAAAAAAAGAAAAAAAGATTAATTTTTTTTTCACAGTGTTTTCAACAAATACATATGTATGGTACTTTTTCTGTGACAAGTTTCATATAGAACCTCGACTATGGCATGAAAAATTACCCTTTAGTTTCTAGAGTTCTTTGTTGGTTTGTTGTTTAATTTTTCATCCTATGTCCTTGTCACACTGGATAAATTATATAATTTTCTCTCTATTTAAAACTATAGGAAATTTCAACTGCTAGAAGGAGCTTGAACCATTCTGAAAGCCACTGTGACAGACATACACTATTTTTAGAGCAAATACGACAGGCCCATGCAAGGATATTTCAGCGGTCTTTGGATTCATCTCACAGCCTTCACTACCGCTCACCAATCATAACAGTCAATTCACCCATGAAAAAGAATTCAAGCTGTGATTTGATCCCCCTTGCTAAACTACAAAATCAAGATGGTAATGACAACCTGATGCACCTGGGTAGAGGGAGTGAAAATGTTTTGGTAGTTTCATCACTAATTTCACAACAGCAGACTCTACTTCAAGGAGAATTCAAGTCAGGAATGCTGGGTCAGGAGCCACTCGGCAGCACGAAAGTTAGCACAGGGGAGGATTCTTTCTGGGCAATAACTCCTGATGTTGTCCTGGATAAGGGCACTGGAGCAGATTTTAACATGGAAAGTGCCCAGCAAGGACAAGCTGATTGTTACTCTAAAACTTCAGATAATTGCTTGATGTGGAAAACAGGAGACTGTCAAGAGGTAGCTGCATCTGTAGAGGAAATGAAGGAAAGAAATGTCAGGGCAGATTGCATGAATCATGAGGGCCTAGGCAGGAAATCACAGGATGAAACTGAGCCAGTGACATCACCCCCTGATGTCAGCAGCAAGCAGAGTATCTATTCTGATGATGAGGACATTACAGAAGCAGTCCTGGAGGATGAAGAAGCTGTGGAGCAAAGCTTGGATGGTACATTTACCATTGCACACAGGAGCCAGAATGATGAAGTGAACATCAGTCTTGGTAAGGATTCAACTGAATTTTCATAAACTTTATTTGTGCATTTACACATTCTAGCTTTCCAAGTCCCCATTACCTAATTGTATATTATGTTCAAGTATTTGTATGGTCAGAGATTTGCAGTACTGAAGTTTGCATGTTCAAAATATAAGATGTAGGTGTATTGATTGAATAATTATTGGAGTCTTTAGTGACATTCAAATGCAATAACTAGTCCTCTCGACCCAGCACATTGATACATGTGCCAGTTTCAGTGGTGTCAAAAGTTCAGAATATTTTTAATGCTTATGATAATTTCCTAAGAGATTTGGTATTTGTGTTAGTTTTTTAGTACTTCAAGTGTGTTGTGTTAACAATGGGTTATTCTAAAGGTTATTTACATGCGACTACACATTCTGTCTGAGTATATTGAATTTTGAGAATGAAATCATAGTTGTAAAACTTTACGCATAATATATATTTTGTTTGAATGTGAGGACATCATTTTTTTCTTCAATTTCTTCGTCTAGTCCGAGTCAATAAATTCATTAACATAGGTGGCAAAAAAGGTCAGTTGAACAAATCATCTCGAAAGAATAATGCTCCTTAATTTGCAGTTTGTTTTTCACCAACATAAGATTATGAGTGGAATGACTACATCTATGCTAGATCTCACTCTCTTTATATGTCTACGTATCCCATCTCATTCATTGCTCGAATAAAATATAGCAACCTTGTTACTTTTTTCTTAAAAACTGATTTATTTTTTTTTATCAGAATTGTCCAAACATTTTTTTTTCTTGTTCAAACAGAGGAAAAGTCACAGTGTGTGAGTGTGGACTCCTTGAAACTGGACCAGTGGATGGATCTAAAGCTGGAAAAAATCAGAGAAAAAATGAGTCACGTGCACTGTGAAGGAGGTAGACTGACTATTTTGTGAGAACTTTAATGATAAACTTTCCAAGGGTCACAGCTTTTGCTCTAATTTTCAATATTGTTCAAAGTAAAAACTAAACTGTATCTCTATGTGCTGTGGTAAAATAATTTAATGGCATAAGATTTCCATGATGAATCACACTCAAGATAAAAGGGTCCTGTAACACATGTCTCAGGTAGTACTAATTATACAGTAATATTTACAAGCACCCAGTAGACATGAATCAATGTGTACAAGCTTAGCTGGCTCATTGTGCACTGGTTTTTATGTGACACGATGTAAATAAACAAAGTTCAGGCTGTATTTTTTACTGATATACAAGCAGTACTGAGACCAAATCAGCTTGGAATAGATCAGAAGGGTCCAAGCCATTTACATTCCATCAAATCATATTTGTCTGGACAAAGAAAGCATTTGAATACTTCACATTTCATAAGATTTCAAGAAATGTCACTCATTATTGGTTAGCAGTTGAGTACAGTAGATCATAATTTTAAGTTTACGGTTTAGGGAAGCGATGTTTTCACATGAATAGAAAGGGCAGGTGTTTTCACATGTTGGGGGAGAGATGATTTCTGCATGAATTATGATGAGACAAATTTAGTGGCAAGACTGTGACATCATTTGTAGCCTAAAATGATAGCAGCATTATCTTGAGAGGCATCTCCTTATTTCATAGTGATTGACAAAGGTGGATCCAGCTCAGAGATGAACTCTGAATCTGCCAGTTGTGTTCCCACATATAAAAACTCAGACAAAAGTGCTGCAACAGATGAATTTTTGAAAATTGAATCTGCAAAATCTGTGTCAGAGGTGATTTTTTCAGTGAAGTTCTGTTTCAGTTGGGATTTTTTCAGTTTATTTCTTCACTTGTGAGCTTTCACAATTTTTGTATTTCAATTTGAATTTGTGTCTTGTTCCTTCTTACACAAAATTACTCAGATATTCCTTTCTTTCTTATTTTTTTTTTTCGGATGATCAGAGATTTTTAACTATGTGCATTTCACTGTAGTTATCTCCAAGTAAGTTTTCCATAGCTCTTTATCTCATCCATTCATAGTACAAATGTTTTTATATATATACAGTCGAGTCCACTCAAACCGAACTCTGATAATCCGAATTTCTGATAATTCAAATAAAAACGAATAGATTTTTTTTTCCTTTTTGTACCCATTAAATGCCTCTTGCATAATTCGAAGCCATCGCCGTGAGTTTCCTTTAAATTGAACCAGTCAGCGTCGCCACAAAGGTAAAAACTGGCTTTTGTTTTCTCCACATGGTTCCCACCCAAGGTGAAAAATAAAGGAGACACCGTTGCGGATGGGGCGAGAGGGATTAGGCAATTAATTTACATACATGTATTGTGAATGTGCCCCACGCCGCGACGTTAAGTGGGCCTATGTGTTGTGTGCATGTGGGGGGAGGAGGAGGGGGAGAGAAGAGAGGCACCATACGAGGAGCAGCAATGCCGAACAATCAATCCATAATCAGCATCCTGGCCGAGCTTACAATACAGGTAGACACGGTCAAACGTGCATGTACGGTACTATTACAATACTTCATGTGTAGGCAACCCTATAAGGTGTTGTGCCTATGTTACAATCATTGTTACTTAGTTCTAGCACTGTTTATATTATAGGTCTAGTCAGTTTCTACATCATACTCGCTCTTTCGCCTATGGTTGACTAGCTTTATTTTATAGATTGGAGTAGATCTTACTGATGGCTTCTTCTAACCCACTGAAGAGAAAGAAGACGGCTCTTTCCATTGAATTGAAAATGAAAATGCTGCAGGAAATAGACAGAGGTGCTATGTTCAAGAAGGCCATAGCTGAAGAGTAAAGCATTCCCCAAATACACTGACGACGATATTAAAAAACCAGGAACATGTGGAAAGAGAGACAGCCTCCTCTTCTTTTTTTCCCCCATAGGTCATTTGAGAGTTGTTTCCCTTGTTAAAAATACTGAAGACAAACTGTCATAAATCGAACCCATTAGGGTGGTCCTGGCAAATTCGATTTAAGCAGACTCGACTGTATGTATATATGAGCAGTTTGATTTATTTCTTTTATCTTTTGGCAGTCATAATCGTTTGTCCCTCTCTCAATAGTTCAAGAATAAGTGTTTGTGAATAAAGAAAAAAACTAGAAGATAAAGATTATAAATGACAGGTGAAATTTAACAAAATTTTTGCTAAAAAAATCAGACCTGAGCCTGTGTTTTGGACAAAGATAATGTTTTATAATCATGATATAGAACATCCATCTGCTCTTACTTCCTCAGGTTGATGGCTGTGACTTTGAGTTTCAGGAGTTCTTTATAGATGATGATTTTGAAAGTACAGAGCACATTCAGCAAGGTGCTCCAGAACCCAAAATGTGTGACTGCAATGTTTCTACAAGACATGCTACAGACACATGTGTCTCCACAATAGAAGCTGCTAGTGTAAAGGAAAAAGCTGCCTTTTTTACTTCCAGAATGATTAGCATCAAACCTCCAGTTTTTCCTCGTTGGCCCAAGAAAGCTGGAGATGGGGAAAATACATCTCAGTCAGCCTACACAACTGAGAGCACTAGCAATGTGGAAGCAAGAGGAAATATTCTACATGGGAGTGTCAGTGATAAAGTCCTGTCCAAGACATTAGGAGTGGAACTTTCTTCATGGAAAGGCATGCTTACCTCATGCAGGGGTAGCCAGACACTGCGGGGAAGAGAAGGTGTGCCCAGTAAACTAGGATCTATCACTCCAGCATCTAGCCTACGCTGTGGTCAGAGTGATCCTACTGTTAGTGTGAGACCTATGACAGGAGACAGGGAGAGCGAGAGAGAAAATCATGAAGATGACACTTTACAGCCAAGCATTGCTGAAGCCACAGTTGATTTGGAATTGGATGAAAACATTACGCAAGATGAGAATGTTTGGGATGTGAAGGCTGGGTCTGTTAAAGAAAGAGATGAGTCTAGCATACGTCATCATAACCTTGCCAGTGATAGAAAGAAAGCTGGTCATTGTAGGTCATCTATTACAGTTGAAATGTTTACTACTCAGCCATTCCAGGCTAGCCATAAGACAACAGAAACCACAGCTGCGCATGACTCTGATGATTCAGATTCAGTTGAGAGTGATCATTGGGTGAAGAGTAAACTTAAAGCCATTCAGGCTAAGATTAGATGCAGGAAAATGAGAGAAAACTATGATCAAAACAGTGAAGTCTGTGAAGAAGAGACCTGCAGCAAAGATGAGTTATTGGATTCTGAAATTAATAGGGAGACTACAGATGTTGTAATTTCAAACAAGGCAACTGCTGAAATTGGAGTCTCCAGAGCCACAAAAGATCGTCAGTCTGGGTGCAGTGATGAATTTCTACCAGCAAAGTCAGAGATGTACCAGTATCCATTTGAAGAAAAGATTGCAAGGTGGGGAAAAAAGAATAGTGGAAAACAAAATCAAAGTTTGATTGCAACTGTACTGTCAAGCATGAATGAAAGCAACATCCTTAGCAAAGATGAAAAAGCATATAAATCTTCACAGAGTAACAGAGGAATGCACAGCAGATCACATTTTTATTCTCATACAGAGAGGGAGGGAGAAACTGAAGGCAGTATTCCTTACAATATAAATGGTAGCGACAGGTTGACTGCACACAAAAAAATAGAACATTCTGCCTCCTGCTCAAAGATGAACAGCAGTGACTTAACAGTTGATGCAAGAACATCTGGTCAATGCCATAACACATGGAAGTTGCTGAAAAATGCACAGAAGTCCATGGATTCAGTTGTGCAACTGGACTCAGTAAAAAACCATCAGAAGAGGTGAAGTTCAGTTGATACTCTTACCATCTTTCACCTATTTTTAAATGTGAAGGATTTTAAGAGGTTTTTGAGATGCGTCCAAAATTATCTGTCGAGATGTAGTGAGTATAATGGACTGACTCGGTTAAAATTTTCAAAAGAAGTATTTTATTCTAACAGATTTATTGAAATATTACCTATTAGTTTATATAATCCACACCCCATCGATTCACCATCACCATCTCCTCCACTGGGATATATACCAAGGACAAATTGGTCATTTTATCATGTCTCATAAACATTACTCCTTCTGAAAATAAAATTTGCATTGTCAAAGGAATGCATAAAACTTTGTATAGATAGGAACACTACCATATCATTAAAACAGCTCTGTTGTATTGTCTGTATGTCTCTTTAAAAATTTTGCCTGCTTTTTATTGCTATGTCTTTTTTCTTTTTTTTTTTAATGAAGGTAGGAATAAGTTTTGTACATGTATATCCTCTGTTTATGTTTTCCTTTGTCCAGGTATGGTGAGGTAAATCATCCATCCATTCTTCGCCAACCAAGCAAAATTACATCTCTGGCTTCAGTGTCTCAACGCAGCGGTTCCTCAACATTTTATCACAAAGGCTCTTCTTCTCTCCCAAGATCTAAACTATCTCCAAGTAACAATTCAAGATCAGAGGATCGAGTCATTTGCTTTCAAGATCATATTGACACTGACAGTAGCATGATAAAGGAGAAGCTATATAAGTCATCTACACAGGATCAGCCATGCTCAAAGGAGGTCATGATTCCACCTCATGTTGAAAGTTTTGCCAGCAGCACTGGATATTTTGATGGCAGAAGAATAAAAACCTGGCTAGAAAGGCAAGACTTTGCCAAACAGACCAGTCTTGGCAGCTCAAAGCCAGACGATCATGAGAGCATCTCATCAAGGATTATGGATATCCAAAGTATGGCCTACAGATCAAAAGATCCCAGCAACGCCGAGTCAAAGCAGAGTTTGAGTGATGAAAATGACCTTTTCAAGGACAGCATACCTTTTCAGTCAGAGAAAGGCTTTCAGCAAAAATCTTCAGTGGTCCACCGTCACAGTTTACCAGAGATGGTGCAAAAAGTGAAACCTTCCCACCCAACTCGTAGTGAAAAAGCCATTTCTTTATATGAAACCAAAGAATCTTGGTTGAGCGACTACAGTAAAAGGGGTTCCAATGATGGTCACAGCAAGACAAAAAGGCCTAGTCACAGAGTTAGTTCCCAAAACTTTGGGAGAGATCAAACATCAGTTTCAGAGGCTGGTGAACACTGCCTATCTCTTGATTTGAATGCTGTGTCTAATGGTGATGAGGGTAATGCCTAGCAGGATTCTTTTCCTTCATGTTGAAGTTAATCCACTATTATGGAAGGAGTGAGAATAATAATTATTTTTTCCTTTCAAGCCATTTTATCAATAATCAATAACCTCATATTTCAAGATTTGACTAGTGAGAAATTCAGTGACTTATAAAGAGCACAGTATATTTTGAATCATAGTTGAGTTTAAAAGGTCTTCCTCTTTACAGTAATATTGAACTGAAATGGTTGCTAATACAGAATTCTTTTTTCTCTATTTATTTATTTTTGTAAAAATAACTGGACAAATTGCATGAGTGAAAAATATTGAAATGATCAAATGTGTAATGTTGTAGTTATAAAAACCTTTTTATTTAAAACACTGTTTGATATATCTTATGTGGTATGCTTAATCAAACTTTATTAGTTCAGTGATTCATTTGTCCTATGAAACCGAAAAAAAATGATTTTGGGAATGATTTCCATTTTTTTTTTCACCTTTTAGTGTGAGATGTGGCATGATGGATGCCAAGTTAGACAGCGTATGCAGATCAGTCCAACCCACTTTGAATATTGGCACTTTTAGCCATCTAAGTGACTGTCATTCTAACTGCATTTTAATCTCCAAAATTTATTTATGTTATCTTTTCAGAAACCTCTTCTTACGACAACCCGAAGGAAAAGGCACATATTGGTCTTCATCGGTTCTACATTCCCGTATGCATTACTTCTTGATTGTGCATAAAGAAAATACTTATTAAGCAACAAATTCTGGACAACTTAGGACAAGAGTCCTCCTCTAAATGGAAGCATATAACACTTTTGTCAAGCTACGATTGTCATTGTGATTCATGAGAGTGAATTTACAATTGTTCAGTGATTTTCAAAATGTAAATATAGGAGAATTTGGGCATATCCTATCATTAATTGACCTTAATTTATTAAATATTATGAGCCTTTTAGGATCCATGTAACTCTTGACTTCCAGCTTTTTAAGAATTCTTAAAACTAATAGACTTGTATGAAAATAAGATGGGAACAGGGAAAAGGATGAAGAGAAGGGCATGGAGTCATTCTGTATATTTCATGAAAAATGATTTTCCATAATGCTGTACAGCCAGAGAACAAAAAAGTGTTACAATGAAAGTAAAATATTAAATATCAGCATTGTTGCCTGCTTTAAAGGCATGCAGAACTTCATTCATTGGTAAGTTTTTCCATATTTTTTTTTTCATCTTTTAGCATGAGATGTGGCGTGATGGATGCCAAGCTAGACTGCATGTGCAGGTCAGTCCTACCCACCCAAACAGCCAGCGTGTGACCACTTCAGCTACAAATCCTATCAGTGGACAGACACAGACACTGCTTGATCAACGGATCAATTCAAGAAAATTGAGGTCCACCATACAGATAGATTAGGTGCTCTGTTTGCTTCATAATTATGCTAGATACTAGAAAAACTGGTACTAGAAAAACATGGAAAAGACAAAATTTATTATGGTAGTCTTCAAAACATGATACTGTCATTGCTGTATGATAATAGCAGAGTCATTTTCAGCCCTTTTAGACACTGGGAGAGAATTGTTTGGAGCACAAGTCATTTAATAAGCTATACCATTATAAATCTATTGAATAGGTACAAAATTATTGTTTATTTTTTTTTTTAAAAGACACTATCTGATTGCTCTCATGCTCAGGAATACATGCTGACATAAATGTGATCTAAGCCATTATGGAATAGTGATGATATCTGCCATGATATTCTCTTATTGCTGGAGTTATCTATGCCCTGCCTTCGTTCCCTGCCTTCCACACTATCTGTTTACTATTCTTGGATGTTTTCTCATAACATACATAGCCAAACAATGTTGCTCATCATTTTCCTGATTTCATTCATCTGAGAAATCTGCATATTATAGATGATTTTGTAAAAATCTATGAGGCACCGACTTTCTATTGCTATTGCTTGATTACTTGTATATGCTATGTTTTATTCTTTCACATAGAGAAACTAAGTGCAGGTTCTCAGAAATGATAATTATCATGCATCTGTTGATCTTTGTGGCGAAGGTGATAGTTCAATACATTGACGAGCAAAAGAGAAAAATAAATAACATCTGATAGATCAGATTTACCAAAAAACACATGAAATTTTTGTATCTCTTTAAATTGGGATCAACGTTATATCAAATTCATGCAAGAACTATTGTGCAGGGCATTACATTTTGTCTCTGTCAACATTTCTAGAAATCTCAAGATTTCAACCTCATTTTTGTTAATACAGTGGTGTACACCTAATTCCTTGTCCATGAGACTGATATTATGAGTTTGAATTACCAGAAATACAAATTATACATTTTATGTCCCAATACTAGATTGAAAGGGATTATTGCAATCACTGGCTGTTCATGTTATCAATTCAAACATATTTGAGGTCAGCCTATAATATTTGCCAAATTTTTGGTCAAGGAAGAGAGAACATTCTTCCTGAAACTGAAACAAAATGTATTAATTCTAGTGGAGTGTGAGCAGAAGAGAAAAGGGGAATTACTTCCCCTATGTCCTACTCTGTGTGTGGCCAGTTAATTCCTTATGTCATGGGATCATCAGCCCTCAGCACTTTACATTGATGTCTGTTGTGTTCCTAATAGTGTGGTGTCTTGTCAAGTTTAAAATATATAAAAAGACAACAGCCAGAGGCAGATTTCTTGCACTTTACACTTGATTTTGAGAAAACTTACTCAGGCTGCCACTGCATTACTGTGTAAAAAGGGATGGCCATTTAGTTGCTATGGGAAAAATTGTTGTCAGTCCTATATGGTCAGATTTGTCTTTCTTTTCCTCATATCCATACAAAATCCTACATTTCCCTCATGGTGAGATCAAATTCCAGTCTAGTTTAAATCAAAAGAATGTCTGATGCAAAAAAAAAATTAAAAAAATACAATTTTTTTTGGCTGTTAACAATTCATATACAGTCGAGTCCACTCAAACCGAACTCTGATAATCCGAATTTCTGATAATTCGAATAAAAACGAAACAGTAGATTTTTTCTCTTCTTTGTGCCCATTAAATGCCTCTCGCATAATTCGAAGCCATTGCCATGAGTTTCCTTTAAATCGAACCGGTCAGCACCGCCACAAAGGTAAAAATCGACTTTTGTTCTCTCCACGTGGTTCCTACCCAACGCGGAAAACAAAGGAGACAGTGTCGCAGATGGGGCAAGAGGGGTTAGGCAATTAATTTACATACATGTATTGTGAATGTGCCTCATGCCAGGGTGTTAAGTGGGCCTATGTGTTCGAGGGGGTGAGGGGAGAAGCAACGTATGAGGAGTAGTGATGCAGAGCAATCGATCGATAATCCAGCACCCTGGCACAGCCAATACAGGTAGACATAGTCAAACGCATGCGTGTAGGGTACTATTACAATACTTCGAGTGTAGGCAACACTATAAGGCATTGCGCCTGTGTTACAATCACTGTCTTCTTCGTTCTAGCACCATGATGGTTTAGGTCTAGTCAGTACATGTATCTACATCGTGCTTGCTCTTTCGCCTGCGGTTGACTGGCTTTATTTTATAGACTAGATCTATATGATGGCTTCCTTTAACCCATTGAAGAGAAAGAAGACAGCTCTTTCCATCGAGTCGAAAATGAAAATGCTGCAGGAAAAAGACAGAGGTATGATGTCCAAGAAGGCCATAGCTGAAAAGTATGGCATTCCCCCAAATACACTGACGACGATATTAAAAAATCGGGAACATGTGGAAAAAGTGGCAGCCTCCTCTTCTTTTTTTCCCTCATAGGTCATTTGCGAGTTGTTTCCCTTGTTAAAAAAACTGGAAGACGAACTCTCATAAATCAAACCCATTAGGATGGTCCTGGCAAATTCGATTTAAGTGGACTCGACTGTATATGTAAGAAAAACAAAATTTTGTTATTTATGAATTAAAAGAAATTTGAAATACCCAGATCTACATTATACAGATTCCATTGTAAACAGCTTTGGAAGTAGTACTGTATTGTAAACTGGAAAACCAGTGCAGTATGTTCATAATGAAAAAATTTACACACGGAAATGTATTATCTGACTGTTTTTTCCCGTCATTTTTAATCTGATAGAGTATTTTATTTGAAATTGTCTACAACAGTTAGCAGTGGATATGCTTGTGTAGTGAATTTCAAACACTTATCACGTACAGTACTTTAATACATAGTTAACTGCCATATCTATTTAAGCTGTCTATAAAGATTATATATAGGAAAATAGTTCTCTTCAAATAAAAGTGCATGATCAAGTGACATAATTTTATCCCATGCTCATGAATATATATACAGCAACTTAGTCATCAGCTTCACTAGAGTAGCATCATAATTTATCTTTATTTTCACAAACTGGTGATTTGCTTTATCATTAATCCTTTTTGCTTGTTTAGAGTTTAGAGTTTGCTGTTGTTTATTAAATGCTCTTTGAAAATATTTTACAATCACTAATGCCCATGACAGTTTTTTGTGTCATTTAACTACATATTATCTCTAGTTCAGAAAATGATCTCAGAAAATTAAATGGCTTATGGAAACTACATGTTGAATAGTTTGCGTGTCCATTAGAATACAATGATGTAAGAGAGAAAAAAAGAAGTATGATCCATAGTCCAAACTTAACTCTAGAACTGCGACCCAGCCTAAGGGCTGCAACGCCCTGCGGCACGCCTTGCCGGCTTGTCAATCTGCATCGCTGGCGCCACTGCTTAAACCTCAGGGTGTTTGTTTTGACTATAGAAACTCCTCCTTGGCTTCAGAGTGACACAATGCAGGCCCAGATTGACCACCATACTGACCAATGTCTTCTTCTAATCCCTCCCCTAACTCCA
>JBCEWB010095628.1:0-28427 GCA_039654565.1 Peronia peronii
ATCTTGTTATCATTTGTGCACCTTCAGAATGGAAGTTTTTGGCGATTTGACAATTTTAGGATTTTCAGCCGCAGATCACCTTAATTCTTTAAAGTCCAGTGTTGCACATGTGATACAGTACTGGCCAACAAATGACTCAGTGGCATGCAGCTGAGGGTAATGAGCCATTTTTTGAGTCATTCAAATGATTTCCTTTGGCTAGGTATATGGGATATCAGACAGGCACTGTAAAGAATGGGAAAAATAATCACTTTTGCTCTTTTTATTTGAAACATACTCCATAGAAAATTCTGAAAAATTCAGATATAATGAAACTGTTTTCTTCTTTTTCTGACACTTTTTTCATAATTTTTTGTTGCACATATTCAGATAATGGATACAAAAATGACTTTGTTCTTTTTTTACAATGCTTGTTTTTAATTGCTGTCATGTGTTCATCAAAGGGTATAACTGGCTGACTGAAAAATGGCTCATTAAACAAACTTGCCTGTAAAGAAAAATCAGAGGCAAAAGATTTCATAACTTTAGCATGTCCTTAAAAATACCCTGTTATGTCAGCCATCAAGTCCATGTATGGGTAATATGGATTTAAACGTCATGTATCCTTGGGTTTTTGTTGGTCTGTAAATGCATATTTAAAAACAAATTTATAACTTAAAAGAGACGGATGCCTTTCTTACTTTCTTAGCCAGACCAAGGAATTAGCAGCTGGGGGTTTCTGATATTTTCTCTTCAATTTCAAGCATCTGTTTAATTTTGATTTATTGTGATTGAAAACTGTTCTGGTTGTGTCTTTTGTGACTTACATGTGTCACTAAGGTGGTGTGCATTACTGCCAAAGTGTATGACTTACTTTTAATGTGACGTACCATGCACGAATTGTTCAATGTGGGTGCCATGTACGGAGATCCCAAATGTCATATATCATGTACCAATCTCTGGATGGTGGTGACCAGTACAACTGTGGCCAGGTTGATCTTTCTCACACACTCAGAATCTGTGTAATACATGTACTTTGTTACAGTGTTATGGTGTCTCTATAACAGGATGGAACCACATGATTAGTTTATTATGGTACTGCTAACACATTCTGTAGCAATGAAAAATTTCAAAATTAAATTGAATTTATCTTTGGGGCCTATATTGTAGGAGACAAATAGAAATGATCTGAGAGACTAACAACCAAATGGGATTAAGACAAGTAGAAAATCTGGTTTTGGGCTCTGATATTTAGGAGAATTCTGTGTTTTAGATATAGTCTGTATAATTATACAATACATTATATAATTTGAAACTCTTTATGTGATAGTGATATAATGGATACTTTGTAATTAGGGATGAAGACCAGAAGATCTAATTGAATTACAGTGGTCTCCGCCTAAGAACCCGCTGCCTAAGAACCCAGTCTGCCTAAGAACCCACTTCTGCTGCAAAACAGAATTTTTTCTCTATAATTTGTCCCTCTAAGAACCTGCTCCCACATAAAAAATCCCCCCGACCTAAGAGCCTGGTGTCTGGCCAAGACACAAATACTTTTGGTGTAATTTCACACCATATTGACCACTTGAGAGAAACACACAATGCTAGATGTGCAGAAAAATGGGGACAGGGGTGGAAGGAACAGGTAGATAAAGGAGTAGAAGTGATGGTTGATGTATGATTGCATAATTAGGCCACATTGTGGACTAACCCGTAAGTATTTCTTTGTTTGACAATACGTGGGGCAGCAGCTGTAATTGGTTCTGTCGATAAGGAGGAGTAAGTTTAACCTCCTGACTAGTAAGTTGATTTTGCGACTTCAGTTGGTCTGGCTAACCATAAACACTTGAGTCACTCATGCAATTATCCATGGGCTAACATAGCAATATCATGTTTTTATTCAGCAGTGATACTCTTATGTGAAAACTCACTCGACGTTTAAATGCTGGGCATTATTGATGGAATTATACGCTAAGAAAGGCCAGGAATTGTTTGATCTAATTACAATACACATACGATTGAGAAAGCTGTTTATTTTCGCATAAATAAAATTTTTTAACTAACAGTAATGATCAATTAATTGCAGTAGTGAAGACAATCTGTGGTCAGACAGATTGCGTAACTTAACTTTTCAATCCGCCTAAGAACCCGTCTGCCTAAGAGCCCGCTTTTTGTGTCTCCCAGCAACTGGGTTCTTAGGTGGAGACCACTGTATTCCATTTCCTCAGTGATTCCACTTGGTCCTGATTGCATATACGAAAATACGACTAAGATCACCATCAGTACTGCGACAAATAGATCTAATCCAGCCACCCTTTTTGTCTAAAGGGAGCTCAAGGCATGTTGGACAGTATATTTGTACCATGTTTGTGTCAACTTATTGTTCTCTCTTTGTCAGTTGTCTCTTTCACATTTTTTCCTCTGTCAGGTTCACTGATTTTGTGACAATTCCCAAGTGTGGTAAAACTTGGATTGTTGAAAATGTTTGCTACATTTGATTAATGTTTTCATTTACATGTTTATGTATTTCTATTTAGATGTGCATTTGTTTATTTGTGCATTTATTGGTTTTATTTATTGATTGATTTCCAATCGTTTGTGCATTTATTGATTTTTATTATTTTTTTATGTTTATTTCTTTATAAAGAAATTTATTTAATTATTTATTCATTAATTTATTCTCAAGAACTGTATCTGAACAGTAGTTCAGGAATATCCTTTTCAAAATTTAAAACAATTTTACAAATGATTTTGTCTCTTTGCCTCTTTTTCCTGCCTTGCCTCTCTAATTTATTGAACCAGAAACAATGGTGGTTTTCATATCTTTTGTCCTTGTTTTCCCTCTCCTTCCTGTTCTTATGCTCTTCCTGCCACCAGCTTTAAAAAAAAAAATGCAAAACCCTGCGGTTTGTACAACACAGCTTCCTGCTTTATGTTGTACTGGACGAATGTTTCACTTGGCCATTGAATGTGGTGATGTCTCGTCAGAACCTTGTTAATTTCATTTAGTCTTTTTTTTTTTGACAGTATCATTTTGCATAAATAGCTCAAACAATTGCCCACTTTGCATCAAAACCTCTGCAAATACGAGGAAGAACAGGCATTGTTTTAGCAATATTAATGATGAACTAGTGTTTAGGAGTAAATTATTCTGTGCATTGGTCACATCAAAAAATTGTTGAGACTTTTTAAAAGTCCTATATTGCAGTCAGATTTGTTTTCTTGTTTTCAGTGAGCAACAGTAATAACTCACATTTGAATGATAATTCAAGACATATGATTACATTGATTTCACCTGCGGACTTTTTCTTGGAAAAGGAGTCATGAAAATCCATCTCTTTGGTTTATGTTATGTTGGAGTTTCTATGTTTCAAGTTAGAAATAAGTTCACTCACTTTTTTAAAAGTTTTAAGCATCATTTGTTTAATGGACATTGGATATTTTTGTGTTTTACATTTATCATCGAGCATTTTTTTCAGATGGCATCAGCAGAAAACATATAAAGACTCCAGTGGAAAAACCAGGTAAGTCACATTTTCTACACAGGGAGAAAAACAGACATTATAGTTTAGAATTCTATAGTTTTTCACTGTATACCATTTTAAAAATAATCTTTTTAGCGGAACTTACCTGGTTTTTCCGAATTTTTGTTCTGGTTAACAAATCTTATCGGTGTGCTTTATAACGTCATGGTAATAACAAAAATGTGATGTAGCTGGTTTTTCCACTGGAGTATTCATATATTAATATCTCTACATAGTATTTGAAATTTGCATAATGGAATGACCGCGCATGATATTAGTATATTTTGTAAAACAGAGTTTTGCAATTTTGACTTTCAAAGACCGGAATTTTTGTGCTATTTTGCCAATTTCAATAATAATGATTGTTTTTAAAACAATGCTGACAGTGTTGATCTGGAGTGGCAGAAAGGCTGAAACAACACTCGCAGTATTGCTTTTTGAGGGCACTTTTATGGACAGTTTTCCTCAGCTAGAGCAATAAAACTTGTCTTTGTGTAAAGCATGGATCACTGTGAGTGTTGTTTTGGCTTTTCTGGACTCAGATCAACACTGTGAACGTTGTTTAGGGCTTATATCAAAGAAAACTAGCCAGATATGTTATAAGAAGTGCTTATCTGAGATGAAGAAAGAAGGAAAATGTAGGACTGTCAAGATTTGTTTATATTGTCTGCATTGTTTATTGGTGGACACCAACAGAAAATATGAGAGAGTGAGTGATCATTTTTGTGTCCACTTACATGGATGAGGTGGTTCATACTAGTGTGGTCCCCTGTGGCTTTGTACACACAGAAAAAAAAGCATTTGTGCTTGTCACACTTCAGTTGAGTGTAGGTTTTTGAATACAGGATGTGATTAGTATGACCACCCTTCTCCGCACACATGTCTATGACTACTCTTCTTTGCACACATACTTCTTTGTAGGTACCCACAGAAAACATATGTGTCATAGCCTTAAAATTGTAGACAGATAAATCTGATGCCTAAGTGTATTTTTTGGTTTGGCACAGAAATAGAACCAGGGTGCTCTCTGTACAGTTTCACCCAAATCTTGAAATAATCCAGTTGACAAAGCTCCAGCTGTATTATTTTGCCATGATTACTCTACCTCATCAAATATCAACCAAACTCCTGGCTTAAAGCTGTTGTAGTTACACTATACCAGTTATTGTATTGCTTGTAGTTATGCTGTACCAGTAACTGTGGCTTCATCACATCCCACACTCACCCAATCCCCACCTTTTCTATGTCACTTCTATGAACAGAACAGCTGCAACATATATACATGCATGATTTACAGGGTGAGTCAGAAGCAAACAATCAGTCAGAATATTTTTAGTCGAAATGCTAAAATTTGTTGATATTTTGGTTATACGTTATTAAATCAAATGTACATGAAACAAAAGCCATGTAGAGAACAATTAGAGTAAGTGCGCCAATTGCCGATAGCATTCTTTGATGCATTTAAAAGTTCTACGAAGAATAGAGTAGCACACAAGTTGGCACAAGTTGTCACTGATGTCTGTACAAGAATTCACTATCATTGCAGAAAGTTTGCTGAATATTCCTCTGCTTTTCAGGGTAGACCGAGTTTTTCAGCACACCACAAAGAAAAAGGTCCAGAGGTGTAAGATCAGGTAAGCAAGGAGAATACTCTACAGAGCCCCAACACCCAATCCATAGGTGTGGGAAGTACTCATCAAGCCTGCATTGACTATTTGGTTACTCCTGACTTCCCCTATATATCATTACTGCTCCACCATAGTGCCATAAGTTATTGTCAGCGCTTTGAAATATTGAGGAGAATTCATCAAGTCATTTGATGAGATATACTGCATGTATATTGATTTTGTTGAATTAGTACATAACTCTATTGGCATATTTCTTTTTTTAATGGCATTACCAGATAGCTCTCTCTATTCAGACATTGCCATGAAACAAAAGTTGCATTTTATGATAAGTCTGACATATACTGTTGTTGTAGCGCCATAATAATTTTAAATTTGATGATCATCATTCCCAGTCTGATCTCAGATCACCCTTGACTTTAGATCAAGAAATCCTTAAACAAATCAATGTTTGCTTTAGCTTGCCATGATAATACAAATACATAGATATTTGAGGTGCTTCTCCACAGTAATTGAAATAGAATTTTATGGTTTCTCTAAATCAGAGAAAGATGTTCTGTTTCTTGTCCTGTCCTGGCATTCACTGTCTCATAGTATATTTACCTATATCTGTATTGACCTAATCTTTTTTGGTTTAAATTTAAATCTAATAGCCTGCTTTGGGTTTGGAAAACAAAATGGTCTGGGTGGCTGCTGAATGTCTTGGTTTAATTTCTCTAACAAATATTGCAAGCCAGATCTAAGTATTTGAAATGCATATAATTTCTCAGTATAGTCCTTTTCTTTGAAAATTTAATCCTAGCAGTCAAAAGATAAGATTGATATTTGAGCTGCATAATGAACCTATGAAAAAACTGAAAAAAATTTGGTTTATTTCAGAACAGCTTCTTACTTTTTATTTATGTTACACATGTCTACTAAACTGGATGCACTATCATCATCCTGACAGCCATGCATAGCTATGCAATGTTTCCCAAAAGCTTGTTTTTGCTTTGTGATATCATGATTTATTTCTTGAATTATATTGTTTTGTTTATTATTGATGGAGATTCATTATCTGTTTAATTTCTGATCTTTGTATTTCTGAAGACGTCTCACTTTATTCATAAGTAAATTTATATGACAGGTTATAGAGTGGTTCAAAATGATAATCTTATCTTTCAAGTTAATCTTATATCTCTGAATGTGTGAAAAGCTAGGAACCAAAATTAAATAAACTGTTTGGTGCAGTTTACCCTTCAATTGTGCTGGTCCACTGTTAAGTAAAACCAGTCGATTGGCACACTGCACTTTTAGCATCTTCCTGAGGGGGACATCATAATTCTTTTTTTATTATTTATTTATCTATTTGTTTTATTAGTCTTAATGAATACATTTTTTTTAAGGTTCTGCTGCTTGTCCTTATATCAAGGCCTACTGAGTGGTGATAAATGTAGCCCGTGTTGTCAGTAGACATTGTATTGGTACAGATACTTTATCAAGTCGTAATAACATCTGCACATTTTTATTCATTTCAGCACTGATGTTGGAAACATGCAGTTATTATAATACAAATCAAAAGTTCATAGATTCCTCTGGTCATAATACCTTAGTTTCAAAGGGAGTCAGCAATTCATTTTTAAACTTCTCAGAGGATGACAAATAACAAAACTTAGAATTTCAAGTCACACTGCAAGCACATAAGAAATTGCAGCACATTTTGGTAGTATTTTCAATAATTTGAATCACCAGTTACAGAAATACAGTCAGCCTGTTTTTCTTTGCATTTTTTCTTTCTAATTTGATAGACGAACGAGCATTTTACCTTTCCTCAAGTTTAGTTTTCACATTATCTTTGTTTATGAAGGTTTATTTGGATTGTTAATCGTTGATTGTAAAATAATATTTGGAAATGTGTTTTTGAATACATGTAAATGTATTTTTCTAAGACTGGCACAAATGCTGTCTTTCAATTTTTATCAATACCTACTTTGTCCCGAATATAGCTGTTTACCATAGATTCCACTATTCTAGAATTATGAATGATGCTATTCCCCGTCTTTCCAGTGATTCAAACCACCCATGTTGTGATCTCTGTAAGCTCAAGTGTAGCTCACTCCAGTTGCTGCAGTTCTGTTGTTGTGAATATGTTTGCTGTTTAACTGCGTTTGGCTTTGAAAAGTAAAAGTGCCTCAGTTTAATAGCATGGTAGAGAATTTAAATACATTTATCAATTTATCAGGAAATCAGTTGAAAGGGTCTTGATGTAAATTTGATAATGCAGAGAAAGGAAATAAGTTTACATTGGTGAAAAAAAAAAATCATTTGATTAGGATTCTTCTATACCATGATAGTCATGATCAAAATTAACTTTTATGACCCAATGGTTAGTAAAATCTGATGTTTTCTATTCATTTTTCTTTGACATCCGACTCATTTTGACAACTCGTGTGATATCTATGTCAAATATGTCTGGTGTGGAAGTTGTGTTTTTTAATGAGATACTTATTGCTAACCCTTGAAATTTTTACTTTATTGTTTGCCTTTAAGATGTAAATGTATTTGTTGCTTTTTCTTGACAGTGGTGCTTACAACAATGATCTTTGTGTATTGTGATTACTTGTTCACAAGACCCTACAGGTTGACATAGCTGTTATATCTTAGAAATATACCCCTGCATTGAGTTCACCAATAAAGAAAAAGTTGTTCACTGTGTAAATTTTGTACTGGAGATATTATTATGTAAAACTGTGTCTTGTTGATCTAGTCATCCTGTGTTTATGTGGGGGAAAACCAGTATATACATTTTTTGTGACTGAGGATTGTTTTAGACCAGTCCTTTTGCACATACTTTGTTTACCAGACACGATGTTGAACAGACATATTCAAGAGAGAAAAAAACTTATGTTTGTGCCTTTTGCTTGCAACATTCATTATGAAAATTTAAAAAAATTTTTGGAGCAAAGAACATGTTTGCTTCCTCGTAATGCTTGTCTTAATAATTTTTTTTTTTTCTTTTAGGATGATCAGTCAATGACAAAAAGGAGTGATTTTTTTTTTTCTTTACATTGCTTGTTCAACACCCCTTGCGACTGGCAAAAAACAATCCCATTATAAATCCTAGTTTAAGTCTACTTTAAGGGGGTAAGCGGGTGAAAATTTCAGATTTGTTATTTCATCAGACTAAGAAGAGAAATTTTGACATGTTGTGGTGTATGACTGGGAAAGATGTTTTTCAGTTTCAAATTTAAAAAAAAAATGATGGTTTCCATGGAAACGGTGGCCATCTTGAAAAAAACATTAATCGTAGAGTCTTAAAATTTCAAAAACTACTTTATCTACAGGGTTATTTATGGTGTCAAAACTTAGTTTAGGGTCATATTGGGGCAATAAGGTGGTTAGTTTGTCCTTTTACACTTATCTATATTTATATAAATTTTTAAAAAATTGACACTCAATGCTAACAGCGGTAAAACAAAAACAAAATTGTCAAAACTTTTTACTACAGAATGCAGCCATATCAAATAGCCTGTTGCCCAGACTAATAATAAAAAAATGTGTGTGCCAAATTTGAGCCCTATAGAGTGTATACTTTTTGAGATTTTAAGATTTCAAAAAAAAAAATTAAAAATCTTAAAATCTCAAAAAAGTATTCACTCTATAGGGCTCAAAGTTGGCACACACATTTTCTGATTATTAGTCTGGGCAATAGACTATTTGGTATGGCTGTATTCTGTAGTAAAAAATTTTGACAATTTTTTGTTTGTTTTTTTATTGGTAGCACTGAGTGTCAATTTTTGAAAAATTTATATAAATATAGGTAAGTGTAAAAGGACAAAACTAACCATCTTATTGCCCCAATAGGATCCTAAACTAAGTTTTGACACCATAAATAAATATGTAGATAAAGTAGTTTTTGAAATTTTAAGACTCTACGATTAATGTTTTTTTCAAGATGGCCGCCGTTTCCATGAAAACCATCATTTTTTAAAAAAATTTGAAACTGAAAAACATCTTTCCCAGTCATACACAACAACATGTCAAAGTTTCTCTTCTTAGTCTGGTGAAATAACAATCTGAAATTTTCACCCGCTTACTCCCTTAAACAACAAGGTAAAATTATCACCCAAGTAAGTTTTGATGATTTGCGAACAAAGGAATCACATGAAATCATCATACGAGCCAGACCCAACAAAATAATCATGATGAATTGTGCTCATCACAAACTAACCCCAATAAAACCATTTTGAAGAATGGAGAAAAGAGAGGCCTACAGCACTGAAAGCAAATTGTCTCACGACTACATTACAGTATCAGGGCACAAACCCCAGCACTTTCTATTGCATCCATTCTTGACAGAACTGAACATTACAAGGCAGTCAGAGGTAGCTACAGTCAATGAAGACAAAGAAAGAAAAAGATGGGATGACAATATTTTGAAAATGGACAAGAGTGAGATTTGCTGATTTTCAAAGAACAGTGGCAGACAGAAAAGGTTGGAGACGGTTAGTGGCCTCATCTTTAACAGGACTGCTAGAATATGGAAAGAAGGCAAGGGATAGTAGATGAGGTTAACATGGCCACTTTCAGAGAGTGAGTTCCCCATCTTTAAAGTGTGTCTTGAAACAATTTTGTGTCTCAGTACAGTAAGGCTCAACGAAAGTTTTGGGTCCACCAAAATAATCATATACAATAGTTTTGCTCTTACACGCTAACAACCTTGAACAGAATAATAATAAAAAAAACAAATAAAAAAATTACGATTCAAACCAATGATAATCTAAAACAACAACATTGAAACATAAACAAAAGATCAATATACATGTATAAAGAAAAAGAAGAAAGGAAAGGAACAAAACACAATAAAGAAGATGCAAAAACTATTTAAAACTTTTCACACATTTCAGTAAAATTTTAATTGTAGTTACAAATTGTGAAATCATTCAAACTGACTCAAACACTGCCTTACAAAAAAAAAAATATATATATATATAGGTATATATAAATACAAAAAATAAAAAAAAAAACCCACCAAAAAACAAAATAAATAAAAGTAAAAAATTGTTCAGCAGTTCGACATGTCTACAAGCTGCTGGACAAATCAAATGGGCAAAGTTAAGTCATAAGGCAGGAAATGTCAAAATCAAGACAGCAGCATGACTAACAGTGTGTGCTTCACACAGCAAACATTCTACAGTGCTTGTGACAAAATGCACTGAAGTTAAAAGTAAAATATATCATTTAAAAAGAACAACAAAAATCTTCTATTATTATTTTTTTAAAAATACAAAAAAGAAATGATTTAAAAAGAAAAAAAAAAGAAGGCAGGCACGAGCCTTTCTCTGGTTTATTTTGGAAAACAAAAAATGCTTTTAAAAATCCACATTGCTGTGTATGAGACAGTACAGCAGTGAGTTTGTCAATACTGACTTGTCACTTGACAACCTGAGTGAACCAAACATGCAGACACTGAAACAGTGGAACACTATTATTAGTTCACACACACTGCGTCTCTGTCATAGTTCATGAAATGATGTCGTTTAAATTTTATAAGTTCACGTGCATTTTTTTCCATACTTGTCTGAATCAACTAGATCTAGAGTAGAAAGAAGCAAGGAAAATAAAAAAAATTTTATAGGTGTGTGAAACGGCAAGACCATAATTATTACAGAATTACCTGTCCTTATAGACAGTGCTCATATCAACTTTACTCTGGTCAGTTGTGCTTATTTATCCATTATCTGAATGGCAACTTTGGTCACAAAGTTCCCTTCTAAATTTGCCTTTATGTTTAGTCTTACTTTGTTCATACATGTATTGCATTTACGGATACAAAAAGTTGGTACATGTAAATGTCTTTACAATGCAAATATTCCCAGTTGTATAAAAACAAAACTGAAAAACAAACAAACTAAAAAAAAAAGTCAGTTTTCAATTGATGCATTCATTAAAAAAATGTAATTAAAGCATACTAAGAAGCTGATTGCAGGAACAAGTAAAAATATGTGGTCTCAAAAATGGAAAATCAATAGTATGAATAATCAGACAAAAATTATCACCAGGTAACCATTGCTAACTTGGAAGGTTATAATGAAAAGATGGAGTCTAAATGAATCAGTTGTCATCATTACTCTTTTTGAGCCCCTTTTAGACAAAGTTTAATTGTTGTCTTTGACACTAACCACAGAGCAATAAATGTAAATTCTATTAAGGTTCTTCAAGACTTTCTTGCTCTGGGCTGGTAATGTTTATCATCTGGTTGTTTTAGCAGACCCAATTCAAACGATATAAACATTTGGTTAAAGAAAATTATCATATG
Source organism: Peronia peronii (assembly GCA_039654565.1). Taxonomy (NCBI): domain Eukaryota; kingdom Metazoa; phylum Mollusca; class Gastropoda; order Systellommatophora; family Onchidiidae; genus Peronia; species Peronia peronii. The sequence goes on from JBCEWB010095628.1 coordinate 11,427, forward strand.
ACTGTCTTTTTGATATGAATATCTTTGATAGTAAGATCAACAATCGGTCTTTATCCATAATATATATACAAATACACCTCAACGCTACATGAAAAATCTGATGACCATAGGCAGTATAAAGCTTAATATAAACAAGTATTGAGTGCATAAAAATTGGGTAATGATAAAGCTAGTAGCATACATATAAAGTATATCACAATCCATCAATAGCATAAACAAAATTTGGAAAAAAGAAGGCCTTTATTTACCAATAAAAGTTTCTCTTCTCAAAAAGGTTAGTTTAAACTGATAAATGAAATGTATGCCACTATCATCGTGCATCAATTCAAAATTTGCGAATTTCAGAAAACTGCCTGCATGCAATCTAATTACCTGGCTATTTTGTTGTTTTTGAAGCCTATAAAGAAGAAAAGAACATTTTCAACTCCGAAAAAGTTTACTAATAAAATGTCACATTTCAAGAAGTATTTCATGGCTGAGCCAATAAACCAAATGAAAATTGGTTTGAAACTTAACGAAATGACATTCTGCAATGAAAAATGTTTTTTCATTAAAAGAGCATGCTCTGTACAATGATGCAAGAAGTCTTTTTGAACCTCACACATCTATGAGGGCTGTCTGGAAATTAGTAAGAAAATACCCATAACTTTTAGACTAATCAATATTTTTAAGATCTGTAAAGGTGTGTAATAGGAAATTTAATGCACTTTCTTGTGGCCAAACATCAGCATCAGTGATGACTGCACTCTATCATTAAGTCATATTAAACATGGCTATCCCCAGTGCAGAATCGTCAAAGATGGAGGTGAGGGGGTTGTGTGATTTTTGCATGCAAAAGGAAAAAAACCTGTCGACTTTCACAATGAAATTGTTTCCATATATGGTAGAAAGGCAAATGAGCAAAAGTCAGGTATATCTGATGCATTAATGCTGCTCATTATTATAAAACACTTGACCGTTTGAGAGAAGCTGTGTGCTGCAAGAGACCCGGGACCTCTGAGCAAAGAGCGTCATTCTTCAGCATGACAATGCAACATCCCTCAATACCAAACTGACAAGGGACTGGCTCCATTGGTATGGATGGGAGATTTCACCACACTCACCCCCTAGTCTGACATGGTTCCATCAGGGTATTACCTGTTTGGGCCTCTGAAACGCCATTTTGGACGAAAAAAGTTTGACTATGATGACAATCTCACTGAGGAAATGTGACATTGGTTCTCATCAGTTGATACAAATGTGAATTTCTTCAGTGAGGATATGTATTCTCTGGTTCAGTGCTGGCAAAAGTATGTCGATCTCCAAGAAGACTACATTAAAAAATAGCCAAAGAGTGACAGTGACTCTTGTGTGAGCTTCCGTTAGATCAGAAATGTTTACTTTATGTTAATTTCCTTATTACTTTCTGGACAGCCCTTGTACGACAGTTTTTGAAACAATTAGGCACATTTGAGCAAAAAAATAATGGCGACAAATTTACTGCTAAAATGAAAAAATGCATTTCTAATAGTAATAGTTGTGCCAATGGTGCGAACAAAATTATCTTCAATCTAAATTCCCTTGCTCAAGCAATTCAGCTGTTTACATTGCACATGAACAAAAAAAATATGATCAAATTAATATTAAGGAGCAATATTGCATGTACATGTATACCCTATGTGGTACGATCATTTGGTTGATGTAAGTATATATTCAAAAGAACATTGTTGTTTACATTGACAAATAAATAGATTTAATCACAAAGAAATAAAAGCAGCCCAAGTAAGTATGTATCTATTCTCAAAAACATAATGTTGTTATCTTCTTCTCACATTTCTATCTTGACATTCACATTTATTTTTGTGTGTCGCCAATAAGATTATTCATCCACAGCACTGCTGGTTGTGTATAATACTGTGAGACTGACAATAAAATTAAATGCATTAGAAAAACAATAAAAATGCTTTTCGTGTGGACATTTTCCATGTAAATTCTAAAATTTCATTCAGAGTAAAACAAATACATGTATCAAGACTATTCTTTATCAGTCTTTCCTTCATAATTAGGATCCTGTGACTATAGTATTAATATGGCAATGCGAAGTGACATCGCAAATGAGATCAAAATAATTTCATGAAACAACATATTCTATCTCATGATGGGAATGGAAGTGGAGTAGTTGTTTGTTGTCACAAAAACAAAGGTTTTCCTTGAACAAATATGTATGAATAAATAAAATCACAGTATTTGGAGTGATTGATCAATGTCATGTATAGACAATGTTGTGACAAGGTAAGAACTGCCCAAAACTGGCATTTGAGCCAACATGCGCTAAAATGAATACATCAGTCATACTATTCATAACTGGATTCAGCAGTGGTAAAACATAAGCAACCTAACATCAAACATATCACAATGAATATAAAATTTCCGGGCTAATGCAATTAAAAATAATAATAATAATAAAAATTGGAAAAAAAGAATTTAAAAATTGAGCCACCTCCTGGGTAATATTGAAAGTACTCAAAGCAATACTTTGGCATGATTAAACAGCTCCTATTGTTCTCAATGCTTAGGCATAAAAGCATGATGACAATAGTTCCTGACTAAGATTGATGGTACTCCAGTAACCACTGCTATTGTAATACTGTTGACATGGTAAAAGCACATATATTTTGATTGAAAATCACTAGTTTACTCTGTGACTTTACCATTCACTTATGTTCCCTATTTTTGGCAAAACTGTCACATTTTCATCATGTCAAACCTGCACCAGCAAGGGAAAAAAAAAAGATCCTTTATGCAAGATCACTGTTGACTGATAAATGAACTCTTCATAAATACAAAAGTTGAACAAGATTTTTTTTTTTTTGAATGCATATATTGTATCTTAATTATCTTGAGCAAATATGCTAAGAGCTGTTGGAAAATTTACATTTAGATGATGACTATCATTTTCAGTTTTATCTTCTGAAATGAAAACTGTTTTTTTTTTTTGCTAACAGCAATTTTGCAAGATGTCTGCACCAATCTCTGAGTCTTTCACTGATAATTGTACTGCAGTTATAAAAAAATACTGAAGACATGCCCAGTTAGGAATCTGGGCTAAATAACAAAGAAGATCAAAGATATATTTGATTTCTGTTTGTAGATTGTTAATGTTTATTTTATCTCAGTCCATTACATGATCAAAGAAAAATTAAAAGATAATAAAAAGTCAAAGTTCCTGACATGATAAAACTCAATGGACTTTTGTGGTATAAACTGTATGAAGGAGAAATGTATGCAAGAAATAACATTGACAAAAGAGAAAGAAAAACAGATCTCCTTACATAAGTACTTAATTCGTTGCATGTTAAAAAAAAAATTTTAGATTCAAGTAATCACAAATGTGAACATCAAAGAATACTGATGCAAATCACAGGTCTGCGAAAACTGATATCAATCCATATTGCTTTCATTGTGATTTGTCAGTCACATCAAATAATTAAAGAGAAATGCTGTCAAAATGTTAACACTGATGAAGATTACTATTCAAAAGTTAACATTACTATAAAATCAATTTTTGAATAGTAACATTTGAATAATACTTTTTTTTTTTAAAACACTGACATAATTATTATATATTAACAATCATACAAAGGACGGGTGGAAAGCAGACAATGATCAGAAAGTTGTGATATCATGATATAATGATACTTAAATGTGTATGATCTTGGGTTGAATAATTATCAATGAGACTAAATGCATCCTGTACCAAATTGTGAAAAAGTTATGAATTAGTTCCAGCTGATGTTAACTTTGTCAAAATAATATTCCCCATTAGAGTAATATGATTCTCTATAGCATTATGTTTTCAAAGTTCAAACATTACACTACCCTTTGACTGATCTATTCAAGTATCAATGCAACATACCCTCTTACATTACTCACAATTTAGACTGATCATTGCTTAGCTCCGTTTCAGAAATTCCTATATACCTACAGTCAATTATTTTTCTTTTTTACTGATTATCAAATACATGTACCATAACAATCTTCCCTGCTCTTCCTGAATATTTGAAGTTGCTGTTCAGTTGTTGTGATTTTGCATGATAACAACAATAATAAATAGTATTTATATAGGGCTCATCCTGGTACAATACAGGCCTTAAGTGCTTTACAGTCTACGATGCAAGAATGCATTGCAATAAATAGCTGAATCATATCAAAGAATCATATCAATATGAATTTGATTTCCTATGCGGGTGCACAAATAATAAAACTTACAAATAATGTTTACAAATTTCCTTCTTGAAAATACTCTCTCCGACTTGTTTGTTTACAATGAATTTTAACACTTCGTCGCCCCAGAATTATATTGTCCTAACTACAGTATAGAACTGTTAAAGATAGGACAATTTAATGCTGGGGCGATGACTTCTCTATGCCCCTTTTCTTTCACTCTTCAGCAAACTAGACATGGCACAATAGGGTGAGTGGGTATGATGTCAGTTTCAATGGACAAACAAAGACATAAGCCTCAAGTATGTATAAATGCCTCATAGCTGTTCCCAATGTGTTGATGCCATGATGGCCACGTTGTTATTCATAGTAAGCATCATACCATAACTCGCCTGATCTTTTCAGCATACTGCAATATGAAAAATTTGACAGGATTAGATATCAGATATATTATAAAAGGATACACCAAACCATAACATCCATCTTTTGTTCAAATAATATTCTGCTTGTCAACAGCCAAATTTGCGAAAGGTTTATACCCCAAATTAAGTTACTACATGTATTTATTTTACTCTAATTATCTGGAATACTAATGTAATATCAGGCTTGAGACAGTCCATCTAGTACTACTGATGTGACGTACTTGAACAATTATGGAATGAAATATATATCTTTTTTCACATGAAGACTGAGGGAGGGGAACAACAGATGCCCAGTCTACAATATTTTCAAGATTACAGATTTAATCGTGAGATTTAACTATCCCACCAAGAAACTTAACTATCCCACTTAATAAAGATCATTAGAAAAGGCCAAGGAACGATTTGAATCAATAACTTCAAAGAACAAAAGGCATAGAAGCCATAAAAACATAATTTCAGTGTTCTCTCATGTCTCAAAGTGAAATATGTGTTTCTTCCCCGTAAGTTTTCACCTTGTTTTCAAGATCAAATTTTATCCGCTCAAGTTCGCACATACCATTGTAAAAGTAGTTACATAATATGCTTGATGCATCAATATTACCTAACAATGTCTGCAAACGCCCGGTACAGAGTTTTGTTGCGATATTCTATGCCATGCTTTTTGCACATTGACTGGACCAGTGGTGCCACCTTGTGGAAATTAGTGCGAGGCATGGTGGGAAACAAACTGAGGAAGACAAAAATTAAGAGGCTCATCATTTTCTCACAGTTTAAGCTTCATGTAGTTAAAAAAAAAAAAGCAACTGAGATTTTCTGTGACTTCGATGTGCTGTAATGTCTTATTATGAATAATTTATTACCTTGAACATATATATATTTAATGTCTAAAATATGATAACTTTCAGCAAAAGTTCTAGATTTCTTTCTTTCTATTTTCTTTAAGATAGTTCCTTTGTTTTCATTTATATGGGACGACAGATTAATGTAGTGGACAGTGGGAATGATTTATAACAGGACAGCTTATAACAGGAACATCGTTAACCCCCATGTCTGCTCATACTTTGACCTTAGAAAAATATTATCTCACATAGCTGTAGTCTGTGACAGTCGATATTGCTTGTAAAAGAATATCTGTAGCGCTAGGCACTCTCAATACAATACATTTGTAAACATGGCAGCACTCTGAAACTGCACAAGACACATGAGAAGGTCAAGTACACTGCAATGATGAAAGCTTGACCACTACTATTTCATCTGTTTTGTTCACTGAATGTCTCATAGGAGGGGAAGGGTGGGTGGTAGGGAATGATATCAACCATGTGGCATGGGGGAAGAAAAGTGGAGGGGGGGGTCTCATTCATAATTCATGTGATAAACAAAACAGCTGAGGTGGTGGGCCATTATGGAATAAGGGGCTGATATGTATAGTTCCTCACGTTAAGTAAGTTTTACCAATCACTGACCCCTCGGTCCATCTGACCAACGATCAGTGATGAATACTGATAAGTTTAGTTGCATATGTAGACATTTTGCAATGTTCATATCCATTCACGTTGTGTTTCAATTGCTCTATGTCGTGGATCAAACAAGAGCTATTCACACTGCCATCACTTTGATGATTTTCCTATTCTGTGTACTACCACAGAGAGTATGGCCTGTCAGTGTCAGTCCCCATGACAATGTGTGCAAGAGACAGAGCACAAACAGACAGACCCACTGAGAGAAAAGAAACGGCTGAGTGAGATAATAATATGATACCTTTGATCTTTCAGTGGGCTTAGGCTACATTATTTGTGGCACTATGTTGGAGACAGCAATTGGGAGGAGAGTTGGACACTGGACATGTCTATTCCTTCACTGGCGCAGTGTCTGGTTTGACAATGGCCAGACAACATATGTCCTTAACTCGGGTCTTTTGTAGTTCAAATATTGTATGTGTGGTAAGCTGTTCTGCTTTGACTTTTCATGATTAATATCAGTATATTGTAAGTTCTCTAAAATAATATATTGTGTTGTCCTCATTACTATGGTCTTTGCTGAAACACACAAAAGTAAAAGAATTCAACAAAGGAGACTATCCATAAAAAAAAAATGTCTTTCCTGTAATTGGACAATGGCAATTTTGTGTTGGTTATAACAGGACATAATGTGGATCCCAGCAATCCTGTCATATTAGGTTTCCACTGCAATATGCCATCATATTTTTTTACCATGGTCGAAACAAAACGTTTGTGCTTAGGAGATTATCTTCAGGATTTCCAATTATTGATACATGCTGTTGCATCTGAACCTAACCTTATTACTACAAGAACAGTGAGAAACTTTGAATGATCATATAATTAATGAAGACAAAAAGACAAAACTATGTCAATTTTTGATATAATGTCACCACAAAGTATTAACAACTCACTGATGTTCTATCTGGTAATTTAAGTGGCCTGTGAACCAATCGTTGAACCAACCAGGTTCCACATTACAAGTTGTTCTGAGCTGCATGGTGAACCAATCATGTTCTTTGCTGTCTCTGTCCACCTCATTGGGCAAATGGCTCATCTGGGTCACCCATGTGAACCAATGGCTTTCTACAAACCTAAAGAGAGGAAAAACAGTGAAGACATATTGCAGAGTAAGGGTAAAAATAAATATTATTTCAACGAAGCCTTTGTGACCAAATGAAAATGATCTCTTTGGGGGGTGGGTCCTGAGAGTGATTTTTTTATACTTGAACTAGGGATTTTTTACGCTTCAAATTCGGATTCAGTATGTCCAAATTAGAGGAAAAGTGTAAAAAATGTTTCCTTTTGCATCCGGTTGCCATGACAACACCACCATATTAGATTTTCTGTTTTTAAAATTAGCTATTTTCAAAAGCCTAAGGCTCCTTGAGAATTGAATGGAATCGTTTGAAATTTTGCATATGAATAGCACAGCGCTTTGTAAAAGATAATAGGCATTTGTTTTTTTGTTTATATGCCATACAATGTTTGTTACACATTTTTGAAATTTGTATATTGATGGCTGGCTGTAAATTTTTCACAATTTTCCATCAAATATCGAATTTTCCTTCAAAAATGGAAATGAAATTCAGAAAAAGGGATGCATATGACTAAAACACATCTATGGAGAAAGCATATTCAAATTTTGAAGTCATTTGGTTCAGAAATAAAAAAGTCTTAGGGAAAAAAGTGAAGAAAACATACATATGTCTCGCAGCCAGTCGAAATGAGACGTAAGTCGCTGGACTAGAACCGAGAAATCGGGCTTTGAATGTGATGAGGGGGGTCAGACATCGAATTTTTTTTATTGCAGAAATCGAAAGTGCATTTATTTTTTAACAAGACAGCATCGGTCTTACCCTCGATTTATAAATATTACTTCATTAAAATCGGGTTTTTGTGAGATATGTAGAATTACTCGTTCGACCGTTCATTTAAACTCGATTTTCTTGGAATTTCGTCATTGCTAGGAGGTCCCTCCTCATCTCTTTAAACTGCAATATATCTAGCTAGAATAAAGCTAGCTCAAAACTTTTTTTCACCACGTGAAAGGGTATGAAATAAGCTTTCACATGATACCAAAAACCCATATGATGAAAAATCGACATACGTCTCATTTTGACTGGCTGTGAGACATATTGAGAACGTCGCAATTGAATTTTCATAATCTGTGCTGTTTTGGGGAATAAAGCATATGTTTCTGGCTCCATCTGTAATTTTTCTGGTATCAGAAGAGGTCAAAGTGTCTAAAAATAGTAAAACCCCAGTTCTGATATTCTAGTCCCCAAACCTCATTTTCAGGACCTGCACTCCCCCTTAAGTAAAATGGCATCAGGTTCAATCTAAGATCCATTCCTGTCAGCAGTCAGTATTTGCATATACTTTTGTGATAGTTATTTTACTATCATGAAACAGTGATCACACATGTGTATAGTGAAAACAAAAAGTTATCACATTAAGCACAAGGAACATAATAAGATCAGAATGCTACAGTAGACAGTATCTCAACAATAGGCCTGTGCATGACCGGTCATGATAACCAGTTATATCGGTCATGGACATCATTGTTGATCATCGATTATGATGACTGAAGATCAGTTGCGTTGACGGTCATGATAGACCATGAAGCAAACGCGTTCATCAGTTAGCTACACTGGTGTCTTTGATCTCGCAAAAACTCCGTCCATCAGCAACACGCTTTCGTCCCAATGTCATCCTTCTCATACCCCTCCTCCTGTGTATGACCCTTTTTCTTTTTTTTAAACTAAAGAGAAGAAAAACACAACAACAAACACTGCGCTGAGTTTTACTCAGTATTTAACCTTGGAAGTGCCAAAGGGCGATCTGCCGGGGTGTTACGTCTTGTACTTTGCATGTGAATTACATTTTAGATAGCTGTATTACAGTAAGAGGAAATTTGTCTCATACGCATAATGTCATTTGTGTCTACACGGTCATTTCGGTCATGCACAGGCCTACTTTGTATATTAATTAAGTCTTAGACAGCTACAAAACGGTAGCACAATATTTGTCTCATACATGTATTTTTGCCATTTCTTGAATATGAATCCATATCAAAGTGAAAATGTTGCATTCTGTAGCTTCTGGCACTTTTATGGTTAAGGCCATTAGAGTGGTCGGCTTCGAGGCGCCCGGCGCAATTTTGTATAACATGCTTCCCACTTGTCCCCTCTTCCCCCTTATACACCCCTCAACCCCTTCCCCAGTGTAAACTTCTTCGACTGAAACAAACCATGGTGCATTTGCCAAATTACGGTATCTTGAAAAAAAAAAAAAAAAAAAGGTAAAAGTCGTATCAAACAGGCTATTGTGAGTCTTAGAGTTAGAACACATGGTATGTCCTTCCCAAACAAATTAGTAACTGATGAGACGGTTGCCACTGTTTTCTTATCAAATTAAAATCACAAGTAATGAGAGTTATAAGGTAATATTTGGTATCAAACTGCACTATAATTCGACGCCTGATTGATGTGTAGAGTCAGATTGTGAAATATTGAGTTTCACGCCCCAAGCTTTTCTTAATCTAAGTCCCAGGTCAAAGGTCAAGTGAGCGAAACTCAGGCTGACAGTTGGTGGTGGCATTTTTCTGTTTTTGGTCACAATAGACTAACTTCAAGGCCATGACCATAACCATGTGACGTCACACATGACAAAGAAGGAAATATTTAACCGATAGAATAATTGATCGTCGACGGTCATGAGAGCCGGTTAACCGTTAACCGTCGGTCATGAACACTGTCTGTCATGCACAGGTCTAATCAACAAATGTATTTTCTGCGTGGTCATGCAACTGGGCAAAATGAGTAGCTGACAAATTTTCATGTCCAGAATTATTGGTGTCCATGGAGAAAGAAACAAATTGTTCTTTTCTTTGACAAAATGATTTAGTATGACTCTTCTGTGCAGAGATACACTTATTCAAAGGTGATTCCTGTGATCCCATAGTCAGTAAAGTTCAATTCACTGGATTACGCCCTCTTTGACATTTCTATCATCACATACATTTTAAGCATGCACTGGTAATAATAATCTCAAAGATAAATACTAAAACTCTTAGTGACATAAGATCAATTTGCTTTTTCCTGTGCCCTGTTTCCTACAAATTAACTGTTCTATAATTAGTATCACAAGGAAAATATATGCCAAGGAGTGTAATGTCATTATGGTCCTGGATGTGGCAAGAGATATGATGAATGGTGTTCATCACAGCAGCATCTTGGCCACTTTTATTATATATAGAAGCACATTGTCATTTGGGTCATGAAGAGGTTAATGACATGGTGCACAAACCAAATGGATACCTTACAAACATGTAGAAACCAAAGGTTCCCCAGCCTCCAAAGAAAGGGGAAAACAGGTAGCCCAGTCTGTAGAAGAACAGCATAGACAGTCCAAAGTCCTGGGGAAAAAAAACAAAAATAAAATTATCCCCTCAGAATGAAATTTCACCCAGAGAAAACAAAAAATGAAGATAAGAAAAAAAATCAGAAAAATTAACAATCAAAATTTTTAAGTCTAAACATCAAAGAAACACAAAGTACAAAACTGGAGTAACTAGAATGAAATGATCTCAGTAATAAACAACTTCTTTTCTATGACAAATTCTTTCAACATGGACTCAAACATTTCCGTCTCAGAATCTTTAATTAGTTTTTCAGTGGACATTAACTCAGTGAGCAAATCAACATTTTTATTCACTGTGCAAAACATGTTTTCTTTTAAAAACACTAAAAAGTAGAGCACCAGAATTCACTTAACACTTTTGTTTCTTTGTTATAATAAAGTAGTTCAAAAATTAATATTCATTTCAATACGCCAGTATCAACATCACATATGCCACAATTTTGCTCTCTGTAAAATATGGTATATACACCATACTAAAATCACATGTTTTCTTGTAGTAATGACTGGAAACAGTTCAAATTTATTTAAAAAAAAAAAAGGAGGGGGATAACCCATCCTTATAGAGCAGTAATTCTCACTTGAAGGCCCAACTTACAACATGACAATTTCACAATCTTAGCCAGATCAAGGGCTTGTGACTCCTGAGAGAGAGGCAAGTAACAGTAATTCCTTTAAGTGAATACTTACTAGCCAATCTTTCCTTTTGATACAGAAATAGATGATCTCAAAATGGAAGTAAATAGGCAGCAGCAATGGTGGTCCCACTGTGAAGAAAAAAAGATATTAATTCAGCAGACAAGAAAATTTAAAATCCTCTATTTATTAGAAGAAATAATGATAATAATTTAAAAAAAAACAAAAAAAAACAGAGTGATGGTAATGTTGGATGACAGACAGCTGTTCAGGAATAGCATCTAATTGAAACAGTACATACATATGTAATGAAGGTGAGAGTGGAAAGAAGAATAAATGAAAGAAAATAAAAACATAACAAGAATGGTTGGTGATAAATTTAAAGGGAGGGGAGGGCTATAAGACAAAACAAGATGAGTTTTATTTGTACTCAAAAGGAAGTCCTTTGTTCATTGATGAGATACAATATGAGCGCAAGATACATTCACACTTACATGCATATTAACAAAAATATCATGGAACAGCATTAAAACAAAGCAGACTCAAGAAACATTGTCTCAGCTTGAAAGTATATTGGTGATGGCAGAAATGAACTTCTATAATGCTTACAATGCAAGTTCTTACATGCAATAAATGCCCATTTTTGGGGTATATTTCAACTGACTATAAAGGAGGGGGAATAGAGAGAGGAAAACAGAAAGAAAGGAGTAAATCTGCATGTGATGGGAGTGGTCAAAAGGAGGAAAGGAGCTATATGGAGAGGAAAGGAAAGAGACTAAGGACAAAGTTTTGGGGTGAGGGTCAATATAAAAAAGCTGAAAAATGAAACAATAAAAAGTGCCTAAACAACTGACAAGCACACAGCTGTGAGAGAGAGAGTAACAAACCAGCATAAAAACATTCAGAACACCAACAGGGCCATGAACTTAATAAGGGTGAATTATTTCCTCTATGTCAACTGGTGGCATGACAATGATCTCTTCACTAATATATTTACTGGAAGGTTTTACTTGTTTTATTATTAACAATTAAAGAATTTGTTGTTTTATGTCACAAACAACTAATATTTGTTTTTTTGTGTATGTGTGTCATGACACCACAGATTTGGAATTTCAATTCGTTTACTACTACAGAGTTTGTGGTTTCACAGGACATATTAATTTTCACTTTTAACAGTGAGAATTAAGCGAGTGTCACTTTTCTACTTACAGAAGAAGAAATAGTCCTGCTGCCAGTTGTAAGGCATAAATCCTCTCTTCTTTTTGCCAAACTCCACTGGCAGTTTGTCCCCGATGAGAAAGAGATAGGCGATGTCAATATCTGGATCTTTCCTGATCTTGTTAGGCTTGGCATGATGTTGAAAGTGACGGAAATTCCACCAATGTGAGGAAGCTCCCTAGGACAGAATAAATCACTCAATACAAGAGAACAGACTGTGGCTCTGTAAAATTTTTATTACTGAATGACTGCATGAGTAATTTCGCTCCATCCCCCCTCCCCACCTTCCTCCATGTATTATGTGATACCCACTGCTGGAAAAATTTTGACCATCTGTAGGAATTAACAACTCACTTCTCTAGCTAAAAAGTATCCTTTGTAATGGGTATCATCAAAAATGAAGTTCTGGTGGGCTAACATTGCATATCAACCATCCTGTCATTTCATGTATCCTATGTAAAAAAAACCTCAGTTTTTAAGAGATAAATCTCAGAACCTCTGAAAAAAAAAAAGTTGGTGAATATATCACAATAATGGATATCAATGATCAGTTGCTGAACAAACAAATCTTAATTTGTGTTAATTCTGCCAAACTGGGTTGTTTTGTTTTGTATTCACAACTCCAGTAAAATTTAAAACTGGTCTATTCATCATAACATATGCTTAAATTCTTCAAAGCATGATCATTGAAACATTTATCTTTATCAAGCGCAGGCAATGAGGGACATGAATATTTCTCCAGTAAAGATGACCATCATATGTTCATGTGAAATTTCAGTGATGGTTGGTGATAACCTCAGAGAAACATGGATGCATCACATACCCTTCAAAGAGGAAGCTTGGAAACAGACTTGTGGTCCCTTACCTTTATAAAACCAATAGTTAAATGATGGAAGAAATGTGAGCGTTTGAGATCTGGGAAGACACTGTGATGGCCGTAATCATGCTGCGTCCAGCCAGCTTGTGCCTGTGAATGAACAGAAAACGAAAGATAAACATATTGAAAAGCTGAAGAAAGTTAAATGAATATACAATAACATATTGCTCATACAAATTTATGGAGAGAGAATACATTTGATTAAACAGAAAATTACACACACAAAAAAAAGAAAGAAAACAACAGAAAACAGAATGTATTGTTGGGTAAATCACATAAAAGATACAGGCAACACCTGATGAAGAAATAAAATGTGGGTACAATGGTCTTTGTCTAAGAACCTGGTCGTCGGGAGACAAAAAAAGCGGGCTCTTAGACAGACGGGTTCTTAGGCGGATTGAAAAGTTACGCAACCCATCTGACCACAGATTGTCTTCACTACTATAATTAGTTGATTGTTACCGTCAGTTAAAGATTTATCTGCGCGAATAAGTATAGCCTTCTTCCCTGTGTGTGTGCTATGATTAGATTTAGCAATTGCTGATCTTTTTTAGTGTACAATTACATCAATACTAAACATCGAGTGAGTTTTCACATACCGTTACCATTATGGAAAACATGGTATTGCTATGGATAATCTACAGATAATTGCAAAGTCACTCAAATGTTTACAGACCGACCCAAATAATAAAACAACTGACCAGTCGGGAGGCTAAATTTACTCCTCCTTTTCCACAGAACCAATCACGTATGCTGCCCCACGTGTTGTCAAACAAAGCAATGGGTATGGGTTAGTCTACAGTGTGGTCTGATTATGCAGTCATACATCAACCATCACTTCCACTCCTTTGTCTACCTGTTCTCTCCACCCTTGTCCCCATTTCACTGCATATCTAGTACTGTGCGTTGAGAGAAGGACAGTCTACAAGTGGACAATATGATGTGAAATTGCACCATAAGTACTTGCGTGTCTTGACCGGACACCAGGCTCTTGGACAGATTTTTTTATTTGGGAGTGGGTTCTTAGAGAGGTAAATTATAGAGGAAAAATTCTGTTTTGCAGCAGAGGAGGATTCTTAGGCGGACCAGGCTCTTAGGTGGAGGGCTCTTAGGTAGAGACCACTGTATCAATTTTGTACACATGAAATGAACTTATTTATAACTATTAAGTTAAATCTAAAGAGAAAAACATATCTAATGCACACAGAATTGTCAGTCTGAAGATCGGGAAAAGGAACATGACCAAACAAAGAAAACAACAACAACAACAAAAAAATGTCATACACTGACAGAGCAGATGATGTAGTATGAAGCAGAAGACAACAGAGCTGACAGCAAAGGAAGAAGTCAATCTGGAAATGAAGCACTGTCAAGAAAGGGATGAAGTCAACTGTATTTACCTGAGAAATGACCATAGCAGCTGCAGCCACTAGAAATGTGAGAATATTTGCACCAAAGTACCATAACACCCATACAGCAAATGCCTCTAACAGGACTACATGTGCAAAATGGGCTACATAGAACCAGGGCTCCGGTTTTAACCAACCGCTGTCCTCCACGATCTGGCGTAGTCTACGGAATTCTTCCTTGAGGTCGTTCTGACAGAAAGAAAACAGAGTAAGAGTTTTTTTATATTGCCTTATATTTTACATGAAGATATGAGAAGAGAATCCAAGTACTGTGCACACTGCAATACTATTGTACTGCAAACAGAATGTGAAGAATAAAAGACAATACAGTTCTATCCCCACTTTATTATTCTATAATGAGTATTATAAACATCATGGAAATACAAAAATAATTAATTACCTTGGGAAGATCTTCAATATCCCCAATATATAAACTCTTGAGATATTTGCTGACTTTTTCTTTGTCATTGTGGAAGGCCACCCATGCATCCTGTGAATAAATACAACCATAAACCACATCATGAGTGCAATTATAATTATGCATGTCTCATAAATGCAAAAAAGAATGCCTGCTCGAGTAAGGCCTGTCATCATTCTACATTAACAATTTCACTTCACAAACCTTCTGGCCTAAACAAACTGCAGGCCTAAGACTGCATAAGGATAATATTGAAATAAATATATAATACGATTAAACAGGAAAGAAAAAAAAAATAACACCAATAAAATGTTTGTTTTAAAACAAGAGGACTTAATTTGAAAGGGTTGGGGAGGGGGAGGGGAGGGGAGGGAGGGGAGCCCACAATGTGTTCTCCTTCTCTCTGGGAGAGGGAGGGGAGCCCACAATGTTTTCTCCTTCTCTCTGCCTATAAAATCAATATTTTTTTCCCTTCAAACCTGTGATAAGTCCACGAAAAAAGCTGCCAAACTAAGTCAGTCAATCCTCAGATCATCTTGAATGACTTGTCTATTCTATATAATCAGTAAAAAAAATCTTGGCATTTATCACACGAGATGCAAAGGGAAAAAATTAAGCTTTGCTTGACTACCGAATTCATTTATCGATTCTTACCGTTGCATCTTCTCCTGCATAATGGTTGAGTATTTTAGCACCTCCAGGATGTCGCCTTGCAAAATCTGTAACATTATAAACTTTGTCCTTTATCAGGAGCCATTGATCATCTTTTTTATTATGCTTACTAAGTTCTTCGAATGACACGGTCTGTTTAGCCTGGACTGACTGGCCATTTTCACTAGATGCTTTGCCTCCTTTACCCATCTTTTACTTTTACACTACATGTGCTATCACTTCATGAACGACGATTGTTTTACAGAAGACAATCCTCGTAACCAAGATTCACTCATGCAACTCCGGATATTAGGCCGGGTTGAACTAGCAAAAGCCTCGAGTTGTGCCTATGAAAGTCCTGCCTTGAGTAAATGCTGTACAGAAACCGTTATTAGAAAGCGTGACCCCAATTTCGTTTCATAAGAATTCCATTGTCTAACAGCGAGGCAGCGTGGAATCTACCACTACGGTTTCTACAACAAACACCGAAATTCTTTCGTAACACCGTAAGAAGATAAATAGTCGCCGGTTTTGGGGAAAGAAACTTGGACTGGAATTAACACTTTTTAATTTTTAGGTAATATAATGAAACACAATTCAAATCATGTCTACTAAAACATGTAAACAGCATATATTACCAATTATTATAATTCATAGGGTCATATATTATTTTTGCAGCAAATGATCAAAATAAAACCGCAATATATCAGCCTAACCAGCTTTAGTTGACCTCTCACCTTTAGTCTGCTTTGCAAGCAAAACGTACTCGTAGCTTGTCGCACTTATCCACTTGAATTTTTTAATGGTGAATTTCATTGTCAAGGCGAGTTATAAATAGTCAAAAGATACGATTCTGATTTCTGAAATATTTTACATGGTTAGGACAATATATAGTTCAAAATCTAACATGTTTATTCAGGCTTTCGTTTATGTACATGGAGATAATAATAAATATGTTTTATGCTGAACAAAAGACATTACAATGACGTACTAAGACTTCCTGTTTACAAGTTGCCAGGATACGCACCATTTCCGGGTGACACCCACTTGACTCAGAGACATTACCCTGTACCTGTGTTAGTAGTGCAAGCACTGGCTATAATTCTTTGCAAGTTGTTCAACCCTCACTCTCTTTTATTCCCCTCTCCACCCCCCTCCACCCCCCCCCCCCACCTTTCTCTCTCTCCTCACTCACTCACACAAACACACAAAACAAATTCTCATAAAATGATCACCTTTCGCTATGTGT
>JBCEWB010095629.1:0-12308 GCA_039654565.1 Peronia peronii
TATCTATCTATCTATCTATCTATCTATCTATCTATCTATCTATCTATCTATCTATCCATCTATCTATCTGTCTATCTGTCCATCCATCCACCCCGTCCATCTATCCCTGAAACAAACGTCTCATGCTTGGTAAACAAAATGGTACATCT
This sequence comes from Peronia peronii, assembly GCA_039654565.1. NCBI lineage: Eukaryota > Metazoa > Mollusca > Gastropoda > Systellommatophora > Onchidiidae > Peronia > Peronia peronii. The sequence goes on from JBCEWB010095629.1 coordinate 150, forward strand.
AACGTAAATGACAAATACTTAGGTTGCTATCGTTTTTATTAAAATAGATTGCGCTGACCAGATCTAGAAAAGCATCTTTGATCTTGAGGGGCCACTCTGTGAAAATTGTGTCGGCAAAGCCGTGAGTCAGAAACTTGGTGGGCTTGGAACCGTCAAAAGTGGATCCCGTAGGGAAGGAACTGCCAGCCTATGGAAGGAAATAAAAAAGATTATAAACTGCAGGCTTGGAAATTATTTTTATCATTGAGACGAATAGCTACTGCAACTAGAGAATTTTTTTTTTTTTTTTAGGTATTTTAGGTAGACATGGTAAAGAACTGCCTGCGGCCAACCTATGGAAGAATCTCGTTCTACAGCTAGAAGGCTTAAGGTGAACTGGTATGACACAAATAGAGAAAGAGATAAACACGCAACTAAAAGCTTGGAAGTAGAAGCAGGGAACTGATAATACTCTGTCTGCCTCTTCCGATGGAAAGACACGAGCAAATTATTAGAGGTTGTCAGAGAGGTTGAAAGGGCCAGTGTTACAAGAACACAGTAATTAATTACACCAGCTAACAGCAACGGCAGCAGCAACAGCAACAACAACAAAGAATGGAACTGGATTTTTTGTTTGAATTAAAAATGCATCAACACGATCACAGCTACACTGGGCCTAGCAATGGCTTACGAGTTGGAAATGGATATATATAAAAATGTGTAAAATGGATATGGTGAGAAGCATAAATGGAAACATTAAAAAGAAAAAAAAAAGTAAATATGCGATTTGCATATTCACAATTTTCTTGATAGCTGATGATGACAGTTTAAATTATAGAATTTTTGAAGCTTATTTCGTGTAAGGAGGTCATGACGGTGTATGACGTCATCCTCTCAAAAAACAAATCTTTCAGAGAGTTTCTGAAGTCAGCCTAATCTAAAAGTATGTGTGCGACCATCAGGTTACAATCGCGGGACACGCGGCAATGTCTGTGTATGGGTGAGAGAGAGACAGAATGAGTGAAGTGAAAATGACCTAGACGTGGTCTCATCTTCAGTGACCACCAGTGGTGATACAGAGAAAAAGGAGGGAGGAAGGAAACATAGAACAAAAGAAAATATGACAACAACTTGGTAAATTAACAGACATTCAGGGAAACTATGAGGCTGTTGGAAACCTATTGCTTTCTCCAGGGAAAATATTAGAAGTAACTGGAAATTCCTTTTTTTCTGTGGTCTTTTTATAAATTAATCTGTGTTTGTATTTTGTTACTAACTAATTTCCGTCACTCATTTACGTAGCTTTACGCAGTGGTGTTCTATCCCCCTGTAAATTACCAATAGTGATTATGTTACGATGATCAAGACCGCAGAAGCTGTATTTCTGGCTGATTCCACAATGGGCTTGTTAACGTTCTCATTTATGTTAACTTTTTGTTCGACAATATAATGCTTATGAAGCTGTCATATAAAGTATTCCCTTGTTTATCGCTGATGGATAGTTCTAGGACTGCCCGCGATAAGCGAAAATCCGCGAAGTAAGGATCTCTTCACTTCTTCACATATCCTTTGACTTCCGTAGATGTCATTGAGACACCTGTGAAGACTTGTTCAGCACTTTCCTCCATCTGTCTCTATCTTCCACCACCCTCTGAATTCTGCCAGACTCAGACCTGTCCATTCCTTACGTTATCTTCCCATCTCTTTCTCTGTCTTTCCCGTCTCAGGCCTCCTTTAACTGTACCCTGCACTATTGATTTTGCAAAGGCCTCTTGAACGAGAGGCGTGCCCGTATCATTTTAATTAATGTTCGTTTCTTTACAACAGTGAGGAGGTCATCATGAGGTCCTATAGCTTCCAGGATCTTTCTGCGGACCTCTTCGTTTGTCACATGGTCTGTGTAGTGAATGCCTAGGATCTTTCTGTAGCATTTCATTTCGGTTTCCAGGATCCTTCATTCTGGCTGTGCGCTGAGTGTCCAGGTTTCACAGGCGTATAGGAAGACCTACAGAGCATGGCAGCACATTAGTTGGATCTTCGAGCGCAGACTGATATTCTTGTCTCTCTAGATAGTTTGGAGTTTTGCTATTGCCGCTGTTGTTTGTGCAATCCTTGTTATAATTTCAGATTCTGAATCTTTGTCCGATATGATGAAACCAACAGTATTTAAAGGTCTTCACTGTTTCAAGACTTCTTCTGCTGACTTTGATTTCTGAGGTGATGCCTTGGGTGCTGTTAGTCATAAGCTTGGTTTTTTTCAGTACTGATCTCCATGCCGAATGCAGAGGCCGCTTGATCAATATGTTCCACCAAGCTGGTCAGCTCTCCTCATTCCCCGCAAGGCCAAAGATGTCGTCAGAAAATCGCAGATTTGTGATATTTCTTCCTCTGGTATGGGGGAGGTTTATAATGCTTTAAAATTATGTAAATTACAAAATAAATATAGTATTCCTACTGCCTTATGGACCACCATGAGGAAATACAACATCAATGCCAACCTTGTTCGGGTGATTGAACAGCTATACGATAAGGCCACAAGCGTGTCCTCCAGAATGGCAGAAATGATGACTGGTTTCGCTCAACAGTAGGAGTCCGCCAGGGCTGCCTTCTCTCATCCATCCTTTTCAGTGTCTTCAATGCCCTTGAAGATCATATAGGCACAGTCTCTCCGCCCTCCAAACCTTCGGAGATTTATTGAATCCTTTCATAGAGGCATGAAGGGAACGGTCCAGTTTTGATGGCTCTACATGAAAATCCTTCCCCATCCTCTCCGGTGTCAAACAAGGCTGTGTCCTTGCTCCCACACTCTTTGGAATCTTGTTTTCCCTTGTATTAGATCATGTCTTCAAGGATATTTCATATGGAGTGTACGTACACAATGGATCCAATGGAAAGCTGCTCAACATTCAGCGATTAAAGGCTGAGACAAACATTCGAAGTGTACTAATTCGCGAGCTACTCTTTGCTGATGATACAGTATTAGTTGCCCACACCCAATCTGAACTTCAACACTTGGTGGACTCTCCTGCAAAATCCTGCGATGAATTCGGCCTCACCATTAGTTTGAAGAAGACAGAAATCATGGGCCAAAATGTTAATGAAGCGCCAGAGATCAAGGTAGATGAACATACGCTGAATAATAATATAGTCGAGGAATTCACATACCTAGGAGCAACTGTTTCCAACAAGCTATCCCTTTACAACAAGATCAACAAGATAATTGGAAAGGCATCATCAACAATGTCCAAACTCAGCAAAAAAAGTGTGGGAGAATAAAAAGCTAACAATCAAGACCTACCTACTCCTACCAAGAACAAAACCTGAACGCCTTCCACATGCGCTGCCTGAGACGCATCCTCTGCATCACATGGAAATATCATATTCCCAACATGACGATTCTTGAAAAAACAAAACTCCTCAGTATGTGTGCCAAGCTATCCAAACACAGATTGCGATGGCTCGGTCATGTCACAAGAATGCCAGATGGTCGCATCCCGAAAGACATAATGTACGCACAGATCTTCAAAGGCAGGAGATTAAGAGGTAGATCAAAATTGCGATACATAGATGTCTGGAAACGTGACCATGAAATTCGCCAACATTGCTACGGACACATGGGAAAGCCCGGCTGCTGACAGGGAACCTTGGAAATCAACTGTCACAATGGGAGTGAAATTAGGCGAGGTCAAGAAAATCCAACAGTAGTACGTCAAGAGAGGAAGAAGGAAAATCCATGCTCAAGCAATATCTTTGACAATGCGCTCCTGCAACTACTGTGGCGGGGCATGTCTCTCTCGCACTGGCCTTTACAGCCATGAAAAGAAATGCTCCTCTCGGCTTTGAGGGTACATTATCCATGATCAGATATGACTGAAGGAAGCCTTCTATATGATCTTCAAGGGCATCTGCCATAACAATCCTTTCTTAGAAGACTTTATGAGGGTGGGTGAGAGAAGGCAGTCCTGGCGTACTCCCACTGTTGAGCGAAACCAGTCACCATTTCTGCCATTTAGGAGAACGGCGCTTGTGGCCTTATCGTATAGCAGTTCAATCACCCGAACAAGGTTGGCATTGATGTTGTATTTTCTCATGGTGATCCATAAGGCAGTAGGAATACTTTATTTATTTTGTTATTTATATACATTTTAAACCTTTATAAACATCCAACATACTGTTATCAACCCTCCCTCTGTTATAGGCTATTACCTTTCCCCACACTCTTAATAACTCTTATTATGGAAATTATTTTATTTATAACGGCGCACTCTGAGATATAACAGGAAATCCGCAATACAGAAATGCATTTAAAAAAAACAAAAACAAAACAATACAGTGAAGCTGCGAAAGGTGAACCGCGATATAGACCGTGAGATTATGACGTTGCACTTCTGCGTCCGCCCACACCTTTTTTTTGTTTACATTTATGCGACAATGGCTGAAGAAGAAAAGTGCTTGAACCCAGCTGCGAAGGCTACATAATGGAATAAAAATCCGTATCGGGGATCCTTGGAACATGTGTGTGAACGGAATTTTAACAGCACGTTTTTTTTTTCTATCCATCCGGTGACTTTGTGTGGCAAACTTAGTGTGCAAAACCAGAATATCGATCTCGACCTAGATCTCTACACAGCATGGCTGTTCAAGGTTAAGACTAACTTGGTTGAACTAATAACATCTTATGATCAAGTGTGTAAATCTAGTCATACTGCTTTACTGAATGACAGATTCGTAAATTATATCGAATAGTGTCATATCAGAATCCATATGCAGCTCTGAAAATTGATGTAAAATAGCCTAGATCTAGATCTAAATATAGATCTGACTAGAATGCCTGCGATCTTCCAGATCTAGATCTAGCTCTAGATCTATGTTCTAGATCTAGCTTGTCCATATTGCTTTTAAAGCCTGAGTGGCATTTTAACGTTTGTGGTGGAGTCGGTCTCATAGTTTTTATGCAGCATTGCGTTTTATATTCATAACAGTATCTACGCGTCCGCCCGATCTTTTATCTTTGCAGGACAATGGCTGAAGAGGAAAATTGCTTGAACCCAACTTCGAAGGCTAGATCTAGATCTACATATTGAGTAAAAATCAATACCTTACAACATCAGTGCAACGGAATGATATAGCAAGTTAATTCTATCTGTCTTTTTTTGCTGATCTTGTGGGAAACAGTGTGCGAAACCAACATCTAGATTTCTAGATCTAGAGTCTAGATCTAGATGATCGCAGCACGACAATTCAAGGTAGGCCTAACTTTGTTGCAAACAATATCATTTTTGGATTTAGTATGTAAGTATGGTCATATTGCTATGAAAGTTCTGTATATTGTATCAAAATTTAATACTATCATATCTGAATCCCCGTTAAGTGCTAAAAATCGATCTAAAATTGATGCTTGACCGTCTGGATCTAAATCTACATTTAGATAGATCTAGATCTAACTAACTAGATCAATATATTTGGAATTGGGATTTAAAGTCTGACTGAAATTACAGTACTTTTGGGATAGATCTACCGTAAAGCTCAAAGCCTCAAAATGAAATCTTTGTGAAGCATTGTGTTTTATTTTCATGACAATGTAGATCTAGATCTACATTTATTGTTTTAAATCTGCAGTCTAGATCTAGATCGAGTTTCATTTTGGCTAGAGTTCTAGATCTAGATGAATTTAGTCTATCAGTAGCCAATTTGATATATTTGTAAATCTCTGTTGCCGAAATAAATTGGTTGTCACCAGTAGTCCATCGGCCATCTAATTTATGTACATCCTAAGCCAAGTCATGGTCATAAACGGCTTTAGCCGAAGTCTAGATTTCAATTTGAATTCAACGCAATAGATCTAGGTGTGTCATCATGTTTTCCATTTGGTATTCAGCTTGATCTATACAAATCTATTCTATATAACTGAGTGAAACAACTGAATTGTCACCAGCACCACTAATCGTAGTACATTTACATCTATATCTTAGCAATATCTTATAATAGATCTAGATTTCAGTTTGCATTCTAAACTCTATCTCTGTCTTAAGGTTTACTTAAACGTATCCATTTGATCAGCTAACCAGCTAGAAAGGCTTCTTGTGTTTGTAAAACTAAAACTCTGTTGTTGAAACAGCTAAACTGAACTGGCAAGATAGTCTGGTATCAGATGAGAAATTACAAAAATAAAAAGAAAAACCTTTATATGGGCCTGTACATTTGCTTTTTTTTTTTTATTTTAGCAATATACATATAAATTCAAGGATGTAAAAAAAATGCCTTGATTTTGATCAACAATACTACATTAAAAGAGACACTTAATAGTTAATGCTCTTGCTTTCTTAATGTGCGCATCTGTAGGTGTGAAATGAAGAGATTTTCTGATTTCTTTGTTATCATACTATAGTTTTAGTAACCAAATAAGAATGCATGTAAAGGATTCTTCATGAACTTTCTATCAACAAATATTTGAGAGTGTCAATGGCTGTGTGACAAAAGTTATAATGTTCAAGCCGACAAAAGGTTATCTTAAAGTTTTAAAGCAGGGTTTATTGTACATACTGATAAAGTGATAAAGTCATAGATTATTTTATTGTAATAGTACAAACTTAATCGTTGGTCTTTTTTTTAAAAACTATATGATCTCTGTTTAACTGATATTAAACTGAAACCTTAATGAGAGTTTGACTGTGTGGTGAATTGTTTATACTGATGATAATGTAATCCAGATTAATTCCAGATAACATTGGTCTTTTCATAACATTACTGCCTACAGCCAATTTATCAAAAAAAAAAAAAGTAAATAAATTTTAAAAAATTCACGAAGATTTGGTGTTTCTAGTACTTTCAAGCGAGTATAAATAAGAGCTTGAGAAAATGACCTGCCATATAAGTAGTTCAGCACTAAATCTAACTGTCGTGTTTATTATTTAAGATTCTAAATGTCACCAAATGCGTCAATAGTCATATCACATCCACTCGCAACAGTAACTTAGACATTTAAACAAAGCTGTATTTGCATGTTGGATCTAAACTTTTGGCCACAAAAGATGAGAGTGTGTGTGTATGCATGCATATATGAATATGTGTATTTAAAAAAAAAAAATTATTATCAACTTTTGCATTTTTGAAATACATTTTTATTTTTTTTCCTGCCCACGTTAAGTCTTCAAACAATGTCAGCATTTCACTGTCAATAATATTGCAAGATCTCAATCTTTTTTTTTTTTCCTCCAGTTGCATTCTTTTTTTTTTTTAAGGTGTGATACATCTAGCTCTAGACCTAGACCGTAGAGATATCATTATCCAGCGCGAAATGTGGTGAAATCTATCGTTTAATCTAACCAGTTGCATCGCTCAATTTGACTTAGGAAAGCAATACCAACTATACCCAAACACTACTTCTAGCAAAAATGAAGTTTTAAATGTTTTCAACCAACTCACCTTGAACTGTTGAGCTGTGGAAAGGCTCGTGTTGAAACAATCTTTTGATATCATCGCCTCCAATAGCGTTCTCAGATATAGAAGGATCATCGCCACTGATTAGATCTAGATCTATCTTTTAGCATTGAGTACTTGTGACGTCTGATCCTGACAGCTGATTTGTGGAGAGCACAGCTCAAACTGCTTTTCAGACATCGTTTTAACAAGCCCTTAGTGGTTGGTAGATCTAGCAGACAGCTAGGCATAGTCTAGAGCTAATTACGGTTTGTTTGGTGCCCACACTTTTTTAACTTCCGAGTTCGCCGGGTCGCACTCCAAACACGGAAGTAAACACAAACTTGGAATGGATCTATAGCGAGGAACGACAGTACAATTAAACAGAGAGCTTGTGAGAATGAAATAAGGCAGGCACATAGGCGAAATCGTTAGAAGCATCACCTACTTATCAACAGATGCATACAGTTAATGTTCGCTGTCTGTCATTCGCCCAGTATTTACTTCTGAATAAACATCATCATGAAAACCTTATGAAAAGTTCGATTACATGTAACAGAATTTTTTTTTCTTTTTTTTTTTTTGCTTTTGATTTTTTACATCATGTTAGGCTATTCTAGTTTGCTCTAATTTTCTATCTTATGGTGTTTAGATACATGCAATCTAATTGTAATCTCTCACTCATTTTTTTTTTCGAAACCCCCGCAAAATGTGCGGAATGTAACTTGGAATATTTCCGTCTTCAATGGGAATGGCGGCCGGGAGGGGGGGGGGGGGTGTCGAGGGGAAGGGGGAGGGGGGGGGGGTCGTGCTTTATAAATTGTCTATCATAAAAACTACATCCCTACAAACAATAGTTTGTCTTGTCTTTAAGATCTCCGAAAAGAGTATTTTCTTATTACATGAATATAATAATCTTGTTTTTATTCATGATATACTTACTCGCAGAACAGTGCCATCATTTCTGTTTGCCCTAGTGTACAATGTGAAAGTTGCCTGCATGTCATCAGGGCATTCTGGTCTATGGAAGATGGTATTGGTGAAGCCTGAGTCTGATGAAATATCGAAGCACTCACAGTCGTTGGGCAACTGCTCACTATCACAACAGCGTCTTAGAATGCCGAAGATTGCTGTTGGTATTGAATAGATGAAGGACGATACGCATGGATGATGGATAGATAGATGGATGGATGGATGGAGTGTGATGCATGGCTAAATGGATGGAATGAAGGATGGATGGATGAATGAATGAAAATGAATGAATGAATGGATGGATGGATGGATGAACGGATGGATGGATGGATGGATATATAATTGATTGATGAATGGCTGGATTAAGATAGTTTTACATACAAAACGTACTGTAGCTGAAATTCTAATTTAAAAAAAATGAATGGAAGAGAATTATTTCTGTCTACCTACATGTGTTCAGTTATTTTGTGTAATTGACCCTGAACTCCACTGCTATTTTTCAGGATGTCACAGTGGAATAAAAGAAAATCATTTTGCACTGAAATAATTTTTTTTTTTTTTCAGAAGACAGCGAAAACTTTGAACTTACGTCTATTGCCAGGACAGTCCAAGAATTTCAACGAGTCCTGAGCTGTAGCCCCAGTTAGCAATATTAATAGTAGCGCACACTCGAAAAACTTCATTGCATATGCTTGGTGTTGATCACCTGCCAGAGGTCCTGAATTGCCTGTTATACGTCTTACTTACTGAATTGCTTGTTCTGTTATCTTAGCTCATTAGTCTCGTCTTTGAAGGCTGGGATATAAGGATGTATGTGGAATGGTAGAACGATTGAATGAAGAAAAAAAGAGAAAAAGGAAACAGACAGACAGATCTTATTTTAATGACAAATGTAATTCTAATGAATTGTATGTTTCATTTGAAAATAATTCCAGAGAAGTAATATTTATTCTTTTTTGGAAACATATTATACAAGATTTTAGCTAGAGTATTAAGTAGTGGGTTTCCTACTTTTCTGCCCAAAGATCATGTAGAAGAGTGTTTTATGTAACCGAAGTAATGATTTTCATGTTTTTATATGCAAGTAATTGTCTATATAAACAAGACGATGTTAATAGTTCATATTCGACTAAGCAAAAATCTGAAAATCCCCGGTGGAGTGTTTGTACCCCCTGCTAAAAATAGAACACTCATTGATGTTTGTTACCGCTCCACCACGAGATCTGAGAACAGTTGTCACCGGTCCCGTGCATTTTTTATGTGTTTTTGAATGTCAGTGGTAGTGAACAGTTTGGAGTGTTTCTACCCCCTACTAGAATTAGACTGGGATTTCCAGCCGTTCGCTCGGTCGGAAAAAATCTGTTATTTATAACGAATTTGTCAAAACAGTGAATCAGATTTGCAATGTCTTTATATTATTATGTATTTTCAATCTTGAGTGGAAGACATTTTAGGAATTCCTGGCAAAAGAAACTTTGCAAATAATATTGATTTATTTTTTGTCATGTCTTTATTAGTTTGCTTGCTCATTTATTGTTTATTAATTTGTTTATTTAATTATTTTTTAAATTTAAAACTGTGTATTTTTTACCTTAATATTTGTTATTAACTATTTCTTCAGTGTGCACTTCGATGGTGGCATTTTGGATGGTTAAATTGAATGTTGCTCGAAGAAAACGTGTTTCGTGTTTTGAACGCGTCATTCTATGGTATGTACAATTCGGATCAAACACTCCCGCGAGTTTACTATTAAATTATTATCGCCTTTTTAGGATAACGTCAACCGTGGTAAGCTTTTTTCGGCTTTATGTAAGTAGAGACACAGATTTTTATCCAAAAATGTTATGTGCCAAATTTCATATGGATACATTAAGTAGCTTTCGATTCCATAAGCTTTTTATGGGGTTTAGTGCAGATTTATGGTATAGATTTATTGTATATTTTTGTCATTATTTATTATTATTATTACATGTAGTATTACCGTGTTATTTTCATCTGTACCATAAAGGATCAGTGCATCAATAGCATGTTACGTAGAATGAAATCCCAGTGGTAAAAATAGAAGAGGACAGCTGTAGCAAATTGTACGATAGGGAATGGGTTTCTGTAAAGTCCTACTGCATGATCTAGATGTAACCACTCGCTGCTTGTGTACTCCCTGAAGATGCAATCTAGAAAAGTACTCTTAAGATGCTGATACACCTACATCTCCACATAAATATTCAAATCATTTACCCAAATAGAACTGAAAGGATGTTTCAAAGTCGAACCAGGGACGATTCAAAGTAAGTTTTGAAATATGTTAAAATAAATTATAAATTTAGAATTGAATTTCCTTAATTCTGCAATGAGTCCAATGAACTTTTTAATAATAAAAATTGTGCTGACTTGCTGTATGGGTCGGAGACTTAGATTCTAAATAAAAATCTGGAGAAAAGAAAAAGAGGCCTCTGAAATCTGGACATTCAGACGTATGGGGGGGATTAGTTGGACAGAAAGAAAGACCAACAAGGTTGTTTGTACTATGCTAAAAGTCAAACCTACACTGCTGACAACAATTCAAAAAAGGAAATTACAATGTTCTGGTCATATCAAACGAAACAACACCATCTGTAAGGACATACAGCAGGGGAAGATCGAGGGAAAGCGAGCCAGAGGAAGACAGCGAAGAATGTGGGCGGATGACATCAAGGACTGGACGAATCTATCTTTGGAGGAATTCACTAGAAGAGTGGAGGACAGAGAGAGATGGCGAGTCATTTCACCTCAACTTCAAATAAGATCACACAGATACTGCTAACTGAATGTGAATCTATAAATATATTTCGAAGCTCCCGTGTGTACGTTATGTATTTTCGGTACATTACGCACGTTGGCAGTGAAGCCGCCTTCTGGACAAAACTTTCAAATGTCTACAACAAAAACTTGGCACGCCCTTATTAGAGCTGAAATAATCCTATATTCTTAGGATTGAAAGATTGCATAGAAATAAATAAACAAATAAATAAATTCTTCATAAACGTATTTCTTAAGCTCCCAGCTTTCATTATTTGTTTTAAGTCAGCCTTAATCCTGTATCAGGTGTGTCACTCTGGATTTTTAAGAATTAAGAACATACCAGAAATTAGTTTCTATCATCAGTCATACATTATCAAGCTGTCTGCCAAGGCATTTTAGTCTATATTATTATATGCATATTTATATGTTTCAGTCAATGTATGTTGCTTAGTACTTGGTGTTGTCAACTATGATTTCTGTTTAAAAGAAAGAATAAAGTTTTATCTTACTACATCTTATCTTACCTGGCAAGGGACGTCTCAGTATCCACTTCTTTCTTTCTGTTCATACGATAGCTATATATGATATCCTGTACTATAAAGATCGGCTTTATCCTATGACTGGACATTTCCGGTACGTTACACACTGTTATAATCAATATGTGGATAAAGTGCCATTGTTACGTGCTTCAGTCTGTTATTTGTAAGGGTTTGCGATGCCCATTTACTGTTTCCATGGTAGTATTGAGTTATTTAAATACTAATTCCCTTATTTCCTCTGCGCAGCTGGATGAAACAGCTGCTGTGATCCAGAGACCTAATTAACCTAAATACCTTTGATTATATACAGGAAAGACAGAAGCATGCACAATCCTCGGAACACATACATACATACATACATACATACATACATACATACATACATACATACATACTTTACATACATACATACATACATACATACATACATACATACATACATACATACATACATACATACATACATACATAC
>JBCEWB010095640.1:0-2500 GCA_039654565.1 Peronia peronii
TTTTTAAAAAACCTATTTCACCAACTACTGATGGAGGATCGGTGGAATCCGTCTAGCACTCATTCCCGAACTATGCAGTTTCTGAACACTTTGCATTTTATTTCACTGACAAATCCAAGGAAGATACTTCCTGGGATGTATACAAGGCAGCTGCTTGTGACACGCTCAAATCCTTATTAGCTAAACAATACCATTTTATGTTTAGACCCATTCAAAAGTGGGTCGAGTCAGGATATGTGTGTAAATTGTCTTTCCCAAGAACAAAATATTGGTTGGGATTGAAACCCAGGAACTTCAGATTCCAAGTCCGGCAGCCCAATCACTGAGTCACCGACACCGAACTGTTGAGATTCAAGGCTTGGGGAATGATAGTTTCTAATCTTCAGTGGACGACATGATTCCCAAACGTCAACAAAGTGATTGAAATTGATTAATTTGGATTCAACATGTTTCCTGTTCCGACCATGATTTCTCCAAACTAAATAAGGAGAAAACACATTAATTAAAATAAAAAAGGCAATAATTAAAAAACAACTGGGTCACATAACTAGGATAGTTTAAGTAAGATAGTTTAATTTTAATTACTGTAGGGGAAAGTGTTGAGTTTTTATCATCATTTTTAATTAAAATGCTTCATATTTAGTCCTTCGATTATCTGCTGGATTCTCTGCGAATTTTATCAGTCATGAACGCTTTGAAACGGTCCCTCTTGGGGGGGGGGGGAGGGGGAATTAACAAGTAAAATGTAAAATAGTTCACCATTATTGGTTGTTTTATAATGATCATTTAAAGCGTAACTGTCACTGCTTGAAGTCTCTTTTGACGACTGTCTTTCGTTATTTCATTTGATCAGTTCGAGCTTTGTATTGCTCCGACGTGCTTGGCATTTGAAATCCCAGTTACTGTCGCACATTCACGTTATGCGTAACTGAATGAACCATAGGCTTGCATAATGTAGTATTAAATCTAGATCCAATCCTGGCTTTGCGCTGTGACAGACCCATTTGTAGTCCGAGTTTGGCAACAGTTATGCTAAAATTTGAATCACCTATATGATATTTTATGAAATATACCTACCTCGGTTTTGTATTATAAGGCTTTGCTTGTCATTCAAAGCTTTGAAAAACGTTCTGTGCTGCATCAGGCGCGCTGGTACACAGTTCAACGCCAACATGAACCAAACACGAAATAAAATCGCTGCCGATGGACCGCTCTGGCTCAGCGTCGCAGAAGAAAAGGCCTAAAAAATAAAATGAAACAGAAAAAAAACAACATTTTTTTAAAAAAGCTTAATAATGATGACAGATTCGTATTCACCGGTCTTTGCCAACTGTTTCTTGGATCTGTTCTGATCTGATGCTCTGTGTTAATTATTGTGTTTATCTGTGTAGTACATGTGCTTGTATGTGGTTTACTCTTATTTCTGACCAACCACCAGGAAAGGAAATTTTATTTTTTATCTTATATCATCTGACCTAATCTGATCTGATCTTATATTGTCTTAAATGTTCATAGGAATTTGTGCTTGATTTGCTGATATGAGCTGATCAGCTTTTTCAATTCGTTATTACAATGCCATCTATGCTTTTAAATCTGAGACTGATTATACTATAGAATGGACCATCCAGCCCACCGACTAGAGACTTTCTTTGAGCATAACCTCGGAAGACTAGATCTACGTATTCGTGGCTTTTTGGTTCGTGAAAATGAACGGTCTATTGGTACTTAAGAAGCGCATTTGTTATTTCAAGATGTGTTACTGTTTATTTCGTCTGAAGGTAGGCTTCTCCTTAAGATTTAAAAGATGGGCAGATTGTGTAATCAAACTCATGATAACATTCAGATAACATTCACACCGCCATATCTTTTCAGAAATCCCTGCCTACCCACTGTTTTTCTTTCTTTATTGCTATCTGTTAATCAAGAGAGATGCAGCTACTTACAGATCTGATAGTAACAAAACAATGATCTGGCTGAATAAGTGAAAAGGTTGCCTTGGGAAAAGGATGAGTACGATCTAGGGGGAAAAATAGGTTAGAAAATTAAAAATTAATTTCAGCATACCGGATCTCATTTCTCCTCTGAAATGATGATAAACAAGATATGATGCCTTCAAAAGTTGTTTATTTTTTCTTCTTTCTTTATTTATTCATTAGTTCATTCATTCATACATTTATTCAATCACTCACTCGCTCATTCACCCATTCATTAATTGTCTTATTTTTTTTATTCATTTGTTATATTCTTATTTATTCATTCATTTATTGTTAATTGTGTATCAGTTATTCATCCATTCATAATTTTATTCATTCATTCAATCATTCATTCATTTATTTATCTATTCATTTCTGGAGATGTGAAACAAAACTGCTGAAAGCGTTTCTTCATAGCTTCATTTTTTTTTTTTAATGGGAGAACGCAGGTCAGGAAAAGAGAGCCTATGGACATTACTTGAATTTTCATGACAACTGTTCCATCCTACAAGATATTTCTCTGCCTC
>JBCEWB010095640.1:7500-12306 GCA_039654565.1 Peronia peronii
GAGAGAAACTCTAAGACAAAACAGGTTCTGGAACAGTGAGCAAGGACGTCACCCAACAACGTGACAACGCCACTGCTTACATGATCAACCTGATTAATGACTGATTTCACAAAGATATGGTGAGCGCCTTCACCATATCCAAGTTACAGTCTTTGCCTACTCTCGTCAGTATGCAATTTTGTTGACTGAGGTGAAAAGAAAGGTAACAAAAATCGTCATTTCACTGCAATGAAGTGGTGACACTTTTTTTAACAAGAACTTGTTTCATATTCTCTCAGGAACCTTTGGAACAAAATATCCATCAATCTTCATGGGCATTTGTGAGTGCAAATTAAGTGGTCGAATAATGTAGGAATATGTTTGTTTGTTTGTTTGTGTTGAGGTTTAACGGCACATCTGCACCATCACAGCAGTCATTGCACCAAATACGGTAAGATACGTTTACACGTCAAGAAGAAGAGAGGAAAGAGAGCGGTACAGAAGGCAGCAGCACGGACAGAGAGAAGAGATATTACCCCAGGAACGTCAAGGATGGCATTCCATGGGCGACATCCCACCGATGACGCGCTTTCACCGCCTGCAGATGGTAGCAAGAACCTACTTATATATCCCGAGCCTCGGCGGGGGAATGTAGGTGAAAACATTTTTGAATCCTAATAAATTTTAATGTACTGACTGAACATTCCAAGTAGATATAATTATCATTCTAGATAGTATAGGACACCGTGACTCAACATACCTGTGCAGAAAATCAAAAGATAATAAAGAGCATTCTTGGACGTCTCTCAAGATTGGAGAATGAGAGAAGAAAGTGTCGTGGTTTTCTTTTTTCTTTAATGTGTGAGTCTGGGAAGCAAAGCTATCTCAATAATAAGTATGACAGCAATTTTTATCAAAGACAAATCATTTATTTACAAATGGTACCTTCACAAGAAAGACACCAACTATGCAACTTTCATTCATGAAAGTCCTTTGCCTTCTTTTGTTTCGTTCCGTTTTGATTTCATTGAGGTAGTAGGTTTGTAAAGTAGATACTGCGAGAAACATGAAAAATTACATTATACGATTTCACGTAGCAGCATACTCGGAAGAGAAATTTGTTGAGATTCCATGGAAATTGAAAACTGAAAAAAAAAAAATAATTTTCTGTGCTTATACGCGTATTTATTTGGTGACTGATACAAGATAAAAAAAACAGTATCATTAACTTGCAGTACAGCTGTGTACACGAAAGGTTCAGAAAGAGCGAATGTATGGCAGAAAGTAGGTAAGATAGAGAGAACAAGAAAACATCTTACTGATCACATAGACTTACACTTCCCATTGATATTAATCAACATGGAGAAGAACATATTTTGGTACAAGTGACATAGACTGAATGAGACAAAGGAACTGGGCGGGATACAGGGTGAAGAGGATGCGAGAGCAGATGGAGAGAGGATCCAAGGAATATGGATAAATAACGAAAGAATGAAAGGAAAAAGAGAGAATAAAAGAGAAAGACGGAGAGACCGACAGAATTCTAAGAACAAATAATTCTAAACGATATACAGAATTAATCACATAACAATGACTTTGTTTTCATCAAGGGAAAAAAAATCAAGCCAGAAAACGTTTCCACACAGGGTCTCTTAGTGTAATTGGAATCCAAGGTTCTTTTCTGAGGAGTAGGGGCGACAGTCTCAAAATAGGTCTGTACTAGTTAAGACTAATTTGAGCCTGAAGTCAAGATGAGGGCCCGGAAGTTCGGGAAGGACAGGCTGATGGTGCAAACATCCTCTCACAATAATCGGTCGAAATTGGTTGGTTATGTGTGTGTGTGTGTGTGTGTGTGTGTGCTGTGTGTGTTTGTGAGCATGTCTGGTTAGTGTGTGTGAACATGTATGTGTGTGTGTGTGCATGGGTAGGAAAAGGAGGAGTGTTTGGTAAGAGGGACAAAAGATTCCCTAAAAGTAATAAAAGCAGTAGGGGATAAATAAGGTTTTAAACAGAACGAAGGTGTAGTCGTACGGTCAGTATAGCGTGCTGCCTGTACCGACGTTTTTTTTTTTTTGTAGCGGGCTACCTTGCTATTTTCTTTCAATCTGAACTGGGAGTATTATCCATTATAATTATAAGTTGATCGTTTCCAACCAGTAATCACTCCTAGGCTAACTGGCTCTTCTATAAATAAAAAAAAAATATATGACAAGGGCGTTTTTTTTTTTTTAACTCTTTGCTGGATGTTTTGTCCCTGTCGTTGTTATTGTTAATTGTCGTTGCTGTTTTTGTTATTTAAAATAACAGGAAATCATACGAGCTCAGTCAAACGACCAGAAAGAGAAATTATACTCTTAAACAAGTACATCTCTTTCAAAATAAGTTCTTTGCTGAAAAAAAAGTTGTTTGGCTCTGAATACATTATTACCACAGGACCCCTACCAAAGATTTAAAGTTTGATGGATATCTTACTTTGATGTCCGAGTTCCCTTCAAACATTGTACAAACTCTTAGATTTGCTCTCCACAATTACCAACTTTCATGTGAGTGACTCATTTCGGCTTCGAATTGAAATACTGACAACTTTAATGACTTATTCTGCCAGTTAATTATTTTTGTCTGCCCGATGGCATCGATATTAGTCCTTGCTATTTAGGCAAACAACGTGATTCTGAATACAACAACACCGAACACAGACGATAAGATAAAAGGAGACGTGGTTTTGTTTTATGCTGAAGTTCATTGTTTTATTTTTACAGTGCAACACTTTAGTCCATTGGGAATCCACATGTACTGGAGAATCACGAGTATCGTCAGACATCTCTCTAATCAACACTGTAACTGGAAAGTAATACGATCCTTATCTGGTACTCTCGATGGAACAAATAGTTGCTGAAGAAATTGCTGAATTGTGTAAGGAAGCCGTTGGGGGGACTCAGATCAAGTTATGTCTAGATTCAGTGAATAAAATGTGGTGCTGCTCGGTGTGAAAAGTTCTTTCAGTAGTGGCCTAGACTGAAACGTTGACTATCCAGGAAAATGATACCTAATATTCAAGTTTTGAATACAATTTAGTTTCCTCTACAAGTGTTACTGATCTAGGAATAATGTGCTTTGAGTTTCTTGAGGTTTTCCATTAACTGTTCAGCAGTTTCTGTAATAAATCATCCCTCTTTGGAAAAGGGGTACGTTTTATTCCATTATGTCGTAGGAAATTTCCCTATATGTGGACGACAGGTACAAAACCAGAATTCCATTTTCTGAAGTTGATAACAGTAGCATATATTGTATACAAAAACACCTATGAAAGGCTGTCTTATACCGTGTAGATTGTAATCACGTCTTGAACACATCACAAAACAATTTCCTGGCACATTTCATTAGGAAATCAATCATTGGCCATACACTTTGTTTTCGCTCTGTGGTCACTATTGTATAACTACATACAGATATCGATATTATTAATATTAAGTAGAAATTGAAAGGCGTGTTATGTTCCTGCACATGCCTCTGTGGAGTCTGATGTTCATCGTGTGATTGCCAATGCCCATGTCTCAGACTAGTACGATATTTTTTGTTTAGTAATGCACCGAGGTATGAGCCAACAAATTCCACGCTACAGACTTTTGAGTGGAACCCGCAAGGGAAGGGGAAACAAGGACGCCCAAATCTAGCTTGGCAATGGAGCCTGCACCCAGAACTCGATGCCATCAACCTGACATCGGAGGCCGCGAAGAGGATCGCCAAATACCGGCGAATGTAGGGACCTATAAAAGAGCAATTAATTAAACTGAAGTGAACGTGCGTTTGACATCACTGATTAGCGTGTCACAAAGATATCTATATCTAACATTAGTATCAGCATGTCATCAAGACAGGGAGAACAGAAAAAGAATATATATATATACAATGGAATCTGCTTAATGTCAACCTCTCCGGACCGAAGAAAAGTGTTGACTTAAAGCAAGGTTGACACTATCCGTTGTAAGGGGACACAATCTCTGGTAGGCACGTGGGGGAGGGGAGTGTGTCAAAATATGTAAACATGTATACTTGTTGGGTAAGGTCTATGCCTTTATCGCTGGACAGAGCTGAGCTTCCCCCTCTAACTATTTTTCCATGAGTCGTCAATATTTTTATGAAGTTTCAACTTTGTATCCAGATTGAGAACGTACATTTTCTCAGACATTCTCGGAGTTGAGGACAAAAATTTTTAACAAGTTGACTAGTCGGGGCGAGCGCAGAATGTAGGGATGAACGTGATCGGACGCAATGCCTGTGTGTACTGTGTGAATGCGTGCGTGTGTATGTGTGTGTGCGTGATTGTGTGTGTGAAAGAATTGAGCGAAGAGAGCGGAGTGTGCGTAGGTGTTTGTGTACTTTTCACACACCGCAAGGCAAGCCAAAAAGGCCAAGCGTCGAACTGTGTGCTACTCCAAGAGGTATGTGTGTATCAAGGCTGTCAGTGGTCAGTCGACAGCGCACGCAAGAGCGGCGAGAATCGAGAGTGGAGCTGTTGTGTGGGTGTGCTTGTGTATTCCCGCCAACGTGAGACAGGTGAAGAGATTTTTTTTTCTTAAGCCATCCAGTCCTGAGATAGTAAGATTATCTCGGCTTTAAGTAGCTGCCTGATTTTGGTGGGAATTTTTCTGGGTAGAAATTTGGAATTTGGAAATTTTGCCCGGACAGCGTTACGCAGCCTACTCTTTCATCGACTTTGAGCTGCCAAGGGTTCTTTAACGTGCGTAATGTACACACGTGACCTCCGAAATATATTCGCCCTTATCCGAGAAGGCTAGACGTCGGGCTTCCCTACCCACTGGAAGC
>JBCEWB010095661.1:0-12305 GCA_039654565.1 Peronia peronii
GTTTTCGCAAAAATAACACCGCAAACATGTTTTTGGCTACTAGAAGTTTATTATTTTACAACAAATAGTATAGAGTGCCCTTGATCTCCTTCATCTACCATATGTGGAAACGTCCACAAGGCAAGAAATTGATCCCTTTCCATAACATCCCTGAATACAGTTGTCGCTGTCACAAAGTTTATCTCAGCAGAGGCCCAGTAGTTTTCACGTGGCTTCACAATATGTGCCATCTGAAGACGAAGTGCAACGAAGGCTTTTATTTTACCAACAGTAGCATCCTTACAATTTTTGCAGCAATAAGTATTAGGTTTATCTCTTTGGGTCTGGTGAGCTCTCCGATTAGTTTGATCACACAAGCTGTTCCAAAATTCATCTGTAAGAAATAGCTCCAGGAATTGTATGGCCTTACTCTGATTATTGATGCTGTCTGGTAGGTTAGAGGGTCCCACGGGTGAATGAGGCACAAATGTGCTGCTCACTGATTGACTTGGTGAATATTCATTTATTCCACTCCAGCCATCATCAAATTTACTTAGTGGTCTCCTAGTTCTAGCCATAGATCTATGTGCAGGGCGATACCCATTTCTGATCTGACCACCAGAGGGACCAGGCTCATCTGAATCCAAATCTTGAGGCATTAGATCTACACTCACTCAACTGATCATCAGACATTGTTTCCATTTCACTGTCAGGGTAATCTTGATCTAGTTCTTGTTTATTATCCGAAGAATCGTCAAATATTGCAAGAGTACCTGATGAGCTGTTTGCCGTTTGATGGGCTCTCAGCTGATGTACCAGCTGTTTCACAGCTTTGTTTCATGATAGAGAATTCCATGGAAAAATGACACAAAACAAGCACATGAATCATGCCACAGCGGAGGCCGCCATTACTAGGCTTACCCCAGACCTAGTAGTATGGTGTTACGTGAGTTCTCTTACTTTATTTTCATATGCGGACTGCGGGTCTGCGGTAAACAGAGGCACACCGAAATATTGTTGTCTCGAGAAGTGATCATTTACAGCGCGCACCGATATATCGGTGTCTCGGGTTCAAAAGGTTAAATGGATACTAGTTTGTTTGTTTTGTTTTTTTTTGTTCAAATTCTCTTTAAGCATCATCCTACAGTGAACTTAAATAAATGATTTATATAAATAATGGTTAAACTTAAAAGTTTGATAATTTTATAAATTATGCTTGAATAACAAAGCCGCTGAGCAAGCATTTACAAATTTAGAGTAAAGCACTCCCTAATTTATTCCACGGATACTCTGTTAAGTAGTTCACCTTACTTGATCAGAATTTTACCATGTAAATGTTTCCACCGTGTTAGGCACAATATAGCCGTTATCATGCTGACGTGCCGTTAAACCCCAACACAACTGAACAACTCAACTCAAATTCATCTTACTTAAAGCCAAGATCTGCAATGAAAGCCATAATCCACATTTTTGAGTTCAGCATTCTTTTTTCATTATAAACATGATAAAAGTGTGTTTTTGATTTATCCTCTGATAATTTTTTATGAAAAATATTCATGGTTACCATGGAAATGCATGTCATGTAGGAGCCAGCATTTTGGATTTTCCCCCCACTTTTTACGCAAAATTTCTCATAACCTATCAGTATGATTTTTTTTTGTTTTCATATATATATTTTATAGAATGTATTTGTTGCTATTTTTTAAAAATTCACCATGTAATATATATTTCCACATTTTAGAGAGGAAAACAAAAAATGGCTGAGATAGCCCTATCTAACAAAGTTGAAAGTTCTAATAAAACTTGATCCTTCAAGGAAAAAAAATTGTGAAAAAAAAAAAATTTCTTGAATTTGAAGAAAAACATCTGGAAAAATCTTGTCTTATCTTGGTTCACACTTTCTGTGAGTTTGAAACAAATCTCATACGAGATTTTACAAAATTTTGTCTTTATTGCTGGAAAAGAACTTTTTGAGAAAATCGCAATTTAGCAACTTCAGTTGCTTTTCTCATGACTGTGTCCATCTATGATGATCATGTACTTGAGAATTGATCAGGAACAGAGCTAGGACCCCCTCCAAATCTTTCTGCTCTCTGGCTATTGCTCTCTTTCTGATAGATTGCTTTTTAGTCTTTTTTTTCCAACTCCAACCATTTGCTATCTTCTGTTCATTTCGTTGTTCTTTTCTACAAAACAGTAGCATAGTAAGCACTTTCTTTCTGCCCTAGTAGTTTCCCTGATGTTCCTGCTGTCTTTGAGCCATGATTAAATTCTGAGATAGCAAATTATCAGTGACATTTGAATTTGGCCAGTGCATATCTGGATTTTGACATTAAATCCTAAAGACATTTCTTTCTAGCATCATGAAGTTGCTGCATACGCAATTGTGCACTTTTTTTTTTTACTCATGATAAGAGCATGAGTAGCCCAGTTGAAAGAAATTTGAAATCAAATTTACAATCTGCATCCTTCTGTAACGATGAAACAGACTGGAAATGAAAGATTTCAGGATAGAATAAAGCATAGATGTAGCATAGGAGTATCATCAAAATAGCATAACTTTCAACTCAGTGGTTTACAAGAGGAAATGACCTTTGAACTGCATTAGCTACACAAAGAGCAAATATAGAAAGTCAACCGTAGCTCACTGGCCAGTGTGCGGTCTGCAAGCACACAGATCACACATGATCATTAAAGTCAACCTCTTGGGACCGAGAAAAAGTTTTAACTTTAAGCAAGGATCTCATTATCCGTTTTTGAGGAATGCAATCTCTGGGAGGCACAAGGAATCAAAATGTATATTTATGGGGCTATGCCGTTAGGCCCTTATCCCTAAAAAAAAACTCCGGCAGAGCTTCCCCCTCGAAGTCTAAGCTAGTAGAAATAGTATTTTGCCTTGAATCAACGTCTTTAAGAAGCTTCAAATTTGTATCCAGATTGAGAACGTTGTACTTTTTCTCAGACACTCTGATCATGGAGTTGAGGATAAAAGGTTAACGAGATTTAGTCATGGCGAGCGCAGAAAGTAGAAGTAGAAATGAAGATGATCTGAAAATGTGACTGAAATTGGGTACAGTGCCTGACTGTGTGTGTATGCGTCAACAAATTGGATGAAGAGAGCCGAGTATGGGTAGGTGTTTATGTATCATTGCCAACGTGAGGCAAGCGAAGAGGGCCATGTGTGGAACTGTGTGCCACTCAGAGTAGTGTGTGTGTGTGTGTGTGTGTATCAAGGCGGTCAGTGGTCTGTTGTACTGACCGTCCGATGTGTGTGTCTGCAAGCTCACCAGTGCATGTGAGGAGGGCCAAGTGTGGAACTTCTGTGTGGGTATGTGTTTGTATATCTCCACCAATGCAAGACAAGTGAAGAGAGCCAAGCATCTTTTCACAGAGGCTATTAGTATAGTGTGTCGTAACAATACAAGGCATCTCTCCAGCTCTCTGTCTTTTTTTTGTTCTTTGTCCTCAAATTTTCGACTGCAGTAGGCCACAGCATGGGTGATTTGGAGTTGATTTTAAGTGAAATCACCTCTGAAGGTGTTGACATTATCAGAGACAAGACCAGTGAAATATAAAGGAAAACAAATGGGGCCGTGGAAACAAGTTGACTTTAACCGAGCATTTACTTTAAGCGAGTTAACTTTTTGCGGGTTCCACTGTATAGTATTATGAAGGAACAATGGAATGTGTAACTGTCTCACAACTCTTGTAAAATGAATAGGTGCTTGGGCATGGAAAATTACACTGAAGAAGGAAAAATTACCATTGACTTATAGGGAAGAGGCCAGATTTTGTATCGATACCAAACTTGAATTTTTTATAGACCATGCAAAGTTGCTTTTGTAGACTATGAAACAAAGACATTTTCATTAAAAATATTCAATTGTGCACTTGTTTCACTGTGCAATAACAACAATTTTAGGTTATAAAAATCAACTTTTTAAGAGGTCAAAGAATAAAAATATAGAACACAAAATTGAAAATTTTGACCCTCACCATTGTTTTTCACTGCCGACCATGGCCATAGTGTGCTTGCTTGTCAGTGAATTTTGATTAGGATTAATGTATCTAAATTTTCTTATGCATTTCAGCATAAATTCTTTGATTGTCATCTTTCCTTTTCTTATTTTTTAAATGTTTTTATTTCTTTTAATTATTGTCATTTTTTTTTTAACTGCTTGTGTTGCAGGCTGTTTGCTGTTCTGATCACACCCATTGCTGTCCCAATGGTTACACCTGTGATGTCTCACAAGGGACCTGTAGCAAAGGTGATGAGATTATGAACTGGGTGAAGAAAGTGCCGGCAGCTAGACCAACAGTAGAGAGTGTGAAATGTCCAGATGGTTCTGAATGTCCAGACAGTTCTACCTGTTGTGATATTGGTGGAGGTAGATTCGGATGCTGTCCTCTGCCAAAGGTGAGAATGTACTTCTGCTGTTTTTTTTAAAGTATATTATGTTGTTTGACCATATCTTGTTAGATTTTACCATTAGTGATTTTTTGTTTTATTTTTTAATGTGCACATATTTATTTTCACTATTTGCTGTGTTAAACAAGACTGAGGAGGGAAGGAAAAGGATCACTATCTGTTACATTTCTTATGTGATAGAAGTAGTTTTTTTTTCAAGTGTTCTTGTTCTTATGATAAAACTAAAACAAGTCTAAAAGTTGGAAAGGCCTTGAAATATGTCATCAATTCACAGATATTTAAAGTGTAATTAAACATCAAACTTTGTTAGGGTTGTCAAACTTCCTACTTTAGTGGGAAATCCAACATTCTGGTTGCCACAGACGTTTCTACGTTTGTTCGATCAACTGCTGACTTTTCTTGAGCCCACCAGTTGATCATGGATCTAAAATATTTGTTAATACGATAAACGTCCCATACGATAACAGTGAAACAAAAAATACAATGGAGTTTTGTGCATGCTCTGGATGAGAGCCAAACTGATGTTTGACTTTTGCAGATCAAGATTCAAAGTTTGTAGCACTTTGTTCCTCACAACGACAATGTGCAGTCAAGTGATTGAGTGAGAGTTGTTGATGGAAAATCAACATAGCAAAGTATCAACCACAACAAATAGTATGCCAGTAGTCTTAGAAAGACAAACATCAGAGGGATGATGTTCGTAATCTGGCTCTAGAAAATTTCCATTTCTTTTTTTTTTGGTGGACAGTTTGACATCTTTTCCTTGTATTTTGAAAGAGATAGAGCAGCATGTATACATTGATCTCACATGTTGTGTCATAAAGATATGTTTGAACATGAGAATGTGGGACAAAAAAATTCTTTTGCATTTTTGTTTTTGTTTTTGTTAGACTTGTCCAAGTTTAATAAGATTATAAGGCAATGTTAATATTTACTCTGTAGGGATCACTACTGCAATCAGCAAAATCATAACCAGAAGACTGCAAAAAGTTTCCTTGGATCGCACATTTCTTTCTTTCAGGCTGTGTGCTGTTCTGACCACACCCACTGCTGTCCCAATGGTTACACCTGTGATGTCTCAGCAGGGACTTGCTCCAAAGATGATGAAATCATGAGTTGGATGAAGAAAGTGCCAGCTAAACCAGCATTGGAAAGTGTGAAATGTCCAGATGGTTCTGAATGTCCAGACAGTTCTACCTGTTGCGATCTTGGTGGAGGTCGATATGGATGCTGTCCCTTGCCAAAGGTAGGAAAATCTCCATGGATATTTTGCTCCACATGGATGTCTAGAATCAGGTTTTTGCTATTTTTAGACACTGACCTTTTCTAATATGAGAAACATATGATTTGGGGTCAGAAACATCTACCTTCTGCTCTATAACAGCACCGGCATGGCACCACCAAGAGACTGTATAGAAAGGTTATGAAAATTCCAATTGTGGTTTTTTCAAAATGTACATTTCTTTCAATTTTTTCCCTAAGGCTTTTTTATTTCTGAACCAATTGACTCCAAATTTTGAATATATATATTCTTCATAGAATGTTTCTGTAATATGCATCCCTTGTTTTAAAATTTTGTTTGGGATTTTGAAGAAAAGTTAGATCTTTAGCCAAATATTGAGAAATATATAGATCCATCAAATGAGGGGGGGAACAGGTCCTGAAATTGGGTTTTTGCTAAAAAAATTAGTTCTTGGGCATTTGTTTGCTCTTGAAAGTTATGCCTTTTGCAAATATAAAAATGGTATAAACAACTTATGTCCATTCTAAGGCCTTGAAAGGGTGGTCATTCAATGGTTGACCATTGCAGTTCCTGTCTCTAACATGCAGTTCCTGGCTCTAACATGCAGTTCCTGGTTCTATCATGCAGTTCCTGGCTCAGTCGGGGCTGATATTCACTGATAGATTGACAGTATTTTGCTTTATAAGGGCAAATGGTGCAGAAAAGACTTGATTGTGGTCTCTGTCACCAATATCAGGAATTCATGAAATGGACACTGGCTGACCATTGGAGATGCTGACTGCACCAAAATCAGCAAAAATTTTTCACTGGAAACTCTAATGAGAACATAATTTGGCCTGTTATGCTGTTTCAGAGCACAGTAGTGCACTATCTGTCATATCAAAGGTCAAGACACTTTTATTTCTGACCACAGAAGACGTGGCGGCCATATATAGGCTTCCCAGACCCTGAAACTGCTCCAAAGGAGGCCGTTAGTGATAGGGGTAAGAGAGCAAAAAGGGATTTTAAAAAATATGAGCAGATGTTCTGGAAAAGGCAAAATAGGTCATAGAAATCATTGAGAGAACATTGGAACATGAAACAATTATCGTTGTAGTTTGAAAGCCTGATATAAAAGCTTCTTTTGAGTATTTTTCTCATTGAAAATACTTCAGTTGCATCTTTCTCAAAATGACGTTTTTTAGCACAAATATGCTATCCTCTTTCTTACTTCTGGGCCGATTATCATGAAATTTGGCATGAATACAGAACAAAACAATGTGTAAATTTTGTCAAAAGGGATTTTTGAGATCATTTTAAGTTTTTGAGAAATTTGAGATTTCGGGGTCAACTTTTTGAAAAATCAGTGACCTTTTTACATATCAATTTTAAAAAATTGTAGAAAAAGAAACTAAGTACTTTATCAAAAATCTGGCGGGACAGAATTTAGACATTGAATGGTAAAATGTGTACACAAAATTACAAGCAAATCGGTTGGAAAAGTTCAGAGCCTACCGAATGTAAAGTTACACAATATTGGTAAGCAAAATTCAAGATGCCGGCCATTGCCATGGCAACCATGAGTGATTTCAAATTTTTTTTATTGTTTTCCTCTAATTTGAGCATACCAAAACCCGTGGTAATGATTAAAATCATCTCCCCACACTGGTTTCCAAAATGGCTCCCAGGACCCGCCCCGCCCTTAACAAATTTCAAAAGTTGCTTCAGTGACCCTGTGAGTAGCTCCTCGGAGTTTGCTTATTGGGGCACTATACTAGGCATACAGGCAGCAAGGATTTTGGCCTGCGCTTTTATTTTAGCCAGTGGTCGGCAGATACTCCACCTTGGGCCTATCTCCGACTTTTTCCTTCATGTGGCAGCAACGAAGTTGCAGGAACGGTTTAGAGCTGGACCTGCAAGCAGACAAGAGCGGGTCGCCCGAGTAGGCAGGTTGCCCTACACAAGTCCTCCTTCCCAGTAGAATTTGTGATGAGTACTGATATTGCACTACACCCTCGGGAGACGGCTACCACCTGGGCAGGATGGGTTGCGGAACATTGACTTGCCTCGGCCAGCTGCAGATCAGGAGAGAGGTGAGGGATCCGAGTGTGCTGGGCCTTGTCGATCGAAACTTCTTGAGCAAAGCCCAGT
Source organism: Peronia peronii (assembly GCA_039654565.1). Classification (NCBI taxonomy): domain Eukaryota; kingdom Metazoa; phylum Mollusca; class Gastropoda; order Systellommatophora; family Onchidiidae; genus Peronia; species Peronia peronii. Next base: position 7,782 of record JBCEWB010095661.1, read on the forward strand.
GAACAGGGTTGTCCCTGCCTCAACAGCTCTGAGGGTTGAGAAATGCTGGGAAAACCCCCAAAGCACTTTACACCAGATAGGTATCATGGTCTGGTCCGGTTTTTTGCAACGGACAGGAAAAAGCGTGCAAGGCCTGTGTTGAGCAGGATGCATGGGTTGTGTTACCCTCAGTACTGTATGGAATCCCATACGCCTGCCTGGATGTGGTGCAGCGGCTGATTGCAGCTCACCACAAGGGGTTTGGGGGCCCCTGGAAAGTGGGCGATATGCATGCTGCCAGCATGGAGCCTTTGCCCTATTCTCATATAATCCAATCAGGGAGATCTGCTCGCACCAGAGAAGCAATTTATCTCCTGGCATCTCGTGCCTGTAGGCTCCCCAGATGGCCACCATTGGCAAAATGAGTGATGTGGCACCTAGACTGCAGAGAAATCGGAGGAGGTGTGGACTACCACCATCAGGTCTTATTGTACGTGGTGTCACTCGTTCCCTCATAGTGCATGCGCATGGTCCGGATGGTACAAGTGCTGGTCCAGCACTTAGTGGATCTGACTGTAAGAGGCCGGCTCTCTACTGCACCTGTCCAGGGCCCTCGGTGTACTGAGACCAGCTCTACACTCTTGGTGGCGCCCTTTCGCCAGGGCCTTTGGGTTCTGGTTTTGCATCATTAAGTCCCTTGGAAACCGCAGACCTGCCATTTATTTCAACTTTATTGGAATATTCCAATTTTCCCCCCAAAATTCCATTCCTTTCTGATTTTTTCTGGTTGCATGCATGATTTTCCGATTTTTTGTCTCACCGACATTGGCCCATTCATGCCTGTTTTGAACTGCCTCAGCAACTCTCATTATGTATTGTCTCATTCTAAGAGCTGCATTGTATCAAAAAGAACTAAATTTATAATTTCTAGTTCAAACAAACTATATCAAGAATAGACAATCTTTCGGTTCACGTGGCAAGCTGTACCCGTGTACTTTATACTACTACCAACCATTCCTTTGTTTAGATTTAGATCTAGATATTTCACGTTTTTATATCATAGATGGATTGATTTGGCCTTATAGTTAGTAGATTTAGATCTGTCAGTATATAGTGAATTATAATTTCTATCACTAGTCTTTTTTTATTATTTCTTCTTCTTCTTCTTTGGGGAATAATATTCAGAAATAATAGGTTATTATTATTGTTAAAGATCTAAAGTAAGAATTACACATGATCTAAATCTGTAGATACAGGAAGCAATGGGTTGTCAGTCCCAAACAAAATTAATCATTAAATTTTAATATAGATCTATATTTTAAACTTAAACATGATTAGCTGTAATATTAACACGTTCTTTTGTATGATTCAGATTTTTTCAGCTAAATTCAGATTTTGAGAGTTAAGATACTGATTCTTTTGGGTCCGCAAAGTGGCAGGTGTGAAACCGGGTCTCCTTCCTGTTAGCTGCTTGCAGAGGAAGGTTAATCCTGGTGTAGAGAACGTCACGAGTTAGAATTAGAGTTAGAATTAGAGTTAAGTTTAAGGATAGAGTTAGGGTTAGACTAAGAGTAGAATGAGATACAGGGTTTATTCATGTATTTTGGAACAGTCAGTTACAATATTAAGATCACCTGGTAGCAGTGGACCGTTGGGACAATTTTGACTGCCTGGTTGAAATAGCCTCGATCAGTATTTTTTATATAGGGCTTTTTTATTCCTGTGCCAAATTCCAAATAAATATATTAAATACTCTAGGAGCGTTATGCTTTTGAACACAGCTAATTTTCAAGATGCAAAATCCAAGTTGGGAGCATTGTCATGGCAAGTGGATACAAAACAAAATTTTGTTCCACACCTGGTCTTCTAATTTGATCATGCTTAATACGAATTTGAAACTTAAAAAGTTCCAAGTTCAACCTTTCAAAAAATTGTTCTCAGCACCCGTCCCCCTCTTAACAGTCTCTCTTTTATGTGCCTGTTAGCTTTGCAATCTGTGTGTTTTAGTCACATTTTCATCTGTGAGACCATTTTATGGTAGAATGGTAATCTTCTCTCGACTTGTATTCATTGAACCAGATCTTTGTTGTTGTTGCTGCCATTTTTTAATTCATTTGTATTTGTTTTGTAACAATATGATAGTAAAGATTTGACCCAAATTGTTAATTTTCATATGCATACAGAGCTATATCTTGAGCAGTCTTTCAGCATTGTTGTGCCTGTTTCTAGTCTATCCTATTAAATGAATATTTAATTATCTTTTTTTGTTCAAATTCTATTAAAAATTCTACACTCAAGTTAAATAAAATTACTGATTTCTGGAAATAGTGATTAAATCTAAAAGATTTGATAATTTTTTAAGAATAGACTTGAACAACAGTGCCACTGAACAGATATTTCCAAAATTTAAAGTAAAGCACTCTTTAATTTATTCCCAGAATACTCCATATTAAGTTGTTCATCTAATGTTGTTTGTGAGTGAATTTGAATCCGTTTCAAGTAATCCATTAATGCAGTGTAAATGTCTTAGGTATCTTTCATAATCTATTTTACATATTTAAGTTCTTTGATTGTCGTCTTTCCTTTTCTTATTCTTCTTTAATGTTGTTTAAATTTCTTTTTCATTATTATTATTTTTAATTTGACTGTGCATGTGTTTCAGGCTGTGTGCTGTTCTGACCACACCCACTGCTGTCCTAATGGTTACACCTGTGATGTCTCATCAGGGACATGTAGCAAAGGTAATGAGATCATGAACTGGGTGAAGAAAGTGCCAGCTAGACCAGCAGTAGAAAGCGTGAAATGTTCAGATGGTTCTGAATGTCCAGACGGTTCTACCTGTTGTGATATTGGCGGAGGTCGATTCGGATGCTGTCCTTTGCCAAAGGTGAGATTGTATTTTCAGCTTTTTTTTTTTTTTTTTTTGAAAATACACTGTGTTGTATGACCATGTCTTGTTAAATTTCACCATTGGTGATTTTCTGTTTTATTTTTTAGTGTATGCATATTTATTCTTATTATTTGCTACAGTTGCACAGCACTGAGGAAGAGAGAGAAAAGGGAAAGATTACCACTATCTATTGCATTTTTCAGATGATGGAATAAAAGTTTTCTTTATCAAATACTTTCTTGAATACCTTTAGCATGTATTTTTGTTGTTCTTATGATAAAACTAAAAGAAATATTGGGACAGTCTAAAAATTGGGCATAACCTTGATATATGTCATCAGTTTAGAGATATTGAAGTTTCACATCAAGCCTTGTATTTTCAGAGATGGAAGAGCATGTTCACATTCATTTCAGAACTTGTCATAGATATGTTTGAACAGATGGAGGAGAATTGGGTATGAAAAGGGGTTGTCCCCCCCCCCCCCCCTTTTTTTTTTTTAGACTGTTTGTTCAACACACTCTTGTGTCTGGAGAAGCAACAGACCTGGTGAAAACAGTCTCCCATTCTAGGATTGCATGCCGAAGAACCACAATGATCGACATGTCAATTACTTCAGGTACAAATTTCAGAACAATCACGCCTGCGGTTCCATTTTATAACTCTCGTGCTGTTTTATACAATGACTTTCGACTTTCCGTGATTCTGTACATAGGAACAATAGGTCTCATGCCACAATGCATGTAATGTGTGCTCTATTTCAAGACGATACGACTAGCTCTTACTAAGCTTGTTCAGACCAAAGACCTTTCCTGAAACAACTAACTTAATGTTTTTTTTTTTTTTCCTTGTTCTTTTTTTTTTCTTTCTTTCTTTCTTTTGAATCTTGTTTCGGGCATCACAAATTTGACCTGAAACATAATAAATTTGACCATCGATATGACAAATTAATTAATTTCCTACTATAAAAATCATCGATTACTGCATATTGTTTTACTATAATAATAACAATATAAAAATATCATAAAATAAAATATGAGACAATTCAGTAAGTGGTAGCGAGACAGGCATTTTTCAAAGGAGTGATCACTGCTCGAGCAATCCGTTTCTTCATTAGTTCAAATTACGAAGGCAGAGTCTCCAGACATTGGTTAGATACAAGCAAATCGCTCGGAATGTCTTGCAATGCCCGAAAGTATCTGGAGCTATTCCGTATTTACAGCAAAGAACAGGGTGTCGCCGTGGCTATATGGTTGGGCGTCTGATTCATGGTGAAAACAACTCAAGTCGGTGAGGTTCTGGTCCGGACTGACTCGCGGGTGCTCCCATTGGGGGATGGAAGGACATGAAGATCGAAAAATCTACATTTTTTCAGCGATCAAGGGTTCCATGGCTTCCTCTGGGTAGGGAAGCTCGACGTCTAGCCTTCTTCGGAGGTCCCGTGTATACGTTACGCAGGTTAAAGAACCTTTGGCAGTTCAAAATCAATGAAGAGTAAGGGGAGTGCCACTGTCGGGGCAAAATTTCCAAATTCCAAATCTCCACCTACAAAAATTCTCAGCAAAAACAGGCAGCCACTTAGAGCCGAGATAATCCTACTTTCGTCGGACTGAAAGTCTTAAGATAAAACAAGTGCATCGTTGCCTTCATTCTTCCCC
>JBCEWB010095672.1:0-12304 GCA_039654565.1 Peronia peronii
AGCCTCTAGCCTACACTAGCTAGACCCTACTACATATAATGTGATAACACTGCTGCACACTGTGCACTGCGGGGAAAATAGGCGAAGGCCATGAATAGGTCACCCCAAGACGTGACGTCACAGATTCGCTGTGCTGGGCCATGTACTCACGAAGGCCATGTCTATATGCCATAATAAAGGTCAAGACACTGTGGGTTTGAACAGGAAGAGATATGGGGGGCATATAATATAGGCCCTCAACAACGTGGAAATGACTCTGTGGGGGCCCTTATAATGATGGAGGGTAGGGAACAAAATCCGAAAAAAGATACGCCCAGAAAGCCATAAAACGGCAACAAAAAACAGATATCATGAGGAGAGGGCTAGTATGCAAAAAAAAGAACTGTATCGAGGCTGAAAGCTGAACAAAAAACTCTACATGTCAAAATTTTGCTGAAAACAAAACAAAACAACAACAAAAAAACTTAAAAGGCGTTTTTCTCAAAACCAGCTTTTGACACTGTTTTGCTATCTACTATTTTATTTCTAAATCTATTCGAACTAAATTTGGCATAGACCATTTTCACAACAAGACCAAAAAAGTATATATGCACAGGCCATTTGGTTTGTAAGTTTTAAAGAAAAATAGGTTTTTAGTATTTAAAAAAATGGCAAAATTTGAAATTTCATTACATGACATTTTCTTGAAAATTTTCTTTTGCATACAAAAGGCTGAAAATATGAACCCTTTAAAATATTCTGTCAAACAACATGTTCACCTAGTTTCATCAAATTCCATTCAAATTTGGCAGAGAAGATACAATTTAAAGTCAGACATCTTAGATATGCCAAAATCGAAGATGACGGTGTTGCCATGGCAATCGTTTGAAGAAGTCAATTTTTTATTACTGTTTTCCACTAATTTGAAAATGTCGAATTCAATGAAAAAGGTTAAAATAGTCTGTCTTTAATAACAAACAAAAAAACCCCAACAAAGCAAAAAAATCATCTTCAGGAGCCCCCCCCCCCCCTTTTCCTTAATTGTAATTGATAGATACCTCTATGTCCTTAGAATCTAAATCAAACTTGAAACATTGTTTAAATTGGCAATGAAACAAAAATCAGAGAAGAATACATATGTTTCTTAATAAATAAAGATCGAACACAGTTACATGTAATTATATTTCTACTTCCTCTCAATAAAAAGGATTCTTGTGACTTTGCATTGAAAAGTAGGCTATTTAGATCGGTAGAATAGAAATCTGTTTCAGGCAAACAAATGACAATGTGACTACCTTTTCCCTTGTCTCAAGGCTTGCTCCTCCGGCCAGCAGTATTTGTACCACATCTAAATGTCCGCTCTCCACGGCAACATGCAGGGATGTTTGCATTCGCTGAAAGGTCAAACCATAAAGAGGATGGGGAGAAATTCAATATAATAATGGGTTAAATGCCAATTTAATAGGGTCCCTTCACAGACAACAATTTGTTGTTATAGTGTCACTGAAATTGATATTATCGCACATAAAATCATTGCTCTGTCAGAAATATAGTTGACAAAAGAGGAATAAATAGTTCACTCAATCACGTGAAAAAGCAAGGAAGCCAGTAATAGTCTCTTTGAGTCCAGAGAAGAATTACAAGTAATTGTCATGACATAAAATAAGTTATATTTGGATCTCAACCATAATAAAAATGATATTTTTTATCTGTCTATAAAGAAAGTATACAAGTATACAAATACTTTGTGTGTAGTTTGCAATGCAGCACGTGATTATTTTTATCATGCTCCAGATTTTTAAAAAATCTGATCTGATAAATTCAGCTTACTGGTTTACTAATCAAACTGTTAGGAAATTCTTAGTCAAAACAAATGAAAACCCATAATCATTATTTATTATGCAACATGAAAAGCTTTATTATACTAGCTTATTTTTTTTCATACCCACAAGAAAAACAAAAGCAGGACAAGAAAGTCAAAGCTTCAAAATTGTAAGCTAAGTGTATTATAGCCACAGCCGTGAGGTGAATATCTGCAAAGCTTTTAAACAAAGCAACTCAGCTTCTAGCAAATAATAATTAAAACAATCACAAGATGAAATCTACGACAGTTTGACATGTTTTGACTGACTTACAGTGTTTGGCAGGTCCAATTCACATTTGGCATCAACTAAAACCCTGGCAACTTCTTTGTGGTTTCCATTGGCAGCTATATGAAGTGCAGAATTTCCTTGCTGTAAAGGCGGGCATTGTTAGCAAGTTAGAGCACAGAGTTGAGGAAGGAAAGCAGGTATGAAGCAAGCCCCATATCATGATTATTGAGATGAAAAAGAACACTTATAAATATAAAACTATATGGTATGAATACAGAAAGTCCTAATTTAAACTTCAAACACATGTATGGAGTTAATACAATATAAGCAATAAGCTTGGTGTTACAGTATAAATTAGCACCACCCTTAAATCATTCTTTAATGTAAGTATGCAGGAACAACAGAAACCAATTCAGATCTCAAAACGACATCTACTGCATCAGATCATAACCAACTGGTGCCATCTATATTATACAATACTTCAAATTCTTGGCAGTAACAATGTATAAAAACATGGTAGCATCCAACAAAACAACAACAACAACAACAACAAAAAACCCCAACAGTTTTGATTTTTGGCGCCAGATGACACACGAGTGAAATGCTTGCTTCGTTTATCAGTTCTCAACATCAGTTCCAAGGCAGACAACACTACTAATAATAACTAAGTTCTGAGCAATCATAAGCATCTAAATGGCGGCTTCTATTTTCACAGCACTGCATAAAACGATGGCTTCATAGAACAACGACATATACACCAATAGATAGCTTGGCCTATATACTATATCTGTGCATAAAGCTTATGACATTCTAGGCATGAGCATGAAAAACAGCACATCACAGCTGTCATCCTAAAATAAATACTGTAGCTATCCTAAGATGTCCAACATGTATTACAGCAATCAGCCTTGCATATATTATACTTACAAAGTTTTGGGCGTTGACATTGCATCCATATTTGACTAAACTCCTACAGACTTCCACATGACCCTCTTGTGCTGCCATATGTAAAGGCGTTACTTCTTTCTGAAATGTCAGGAATACCTAAGATATGAATTTTGACAAACTTGGGCTTGAAGAGCAATGAAGCAATCATCCGGTTATCTGTATATTAAGCAAAAAAGGATGAATAGTCTTGTCAGTGAGTTCTTTGAATATGCCATGGCTTTAGTAAATATGATTTAGCTAATTTTTCCACGAAGAATCAACAATGAAGTACAATTCCTTAATATCTTTCCCTTTAGTCTGGAACTTATTGTGAACAACATGAAAATATTTTAGTATATATTGCAGACAGTTTAAACATTTTCCTTTCATTGCTAAATACAACAAGCAAGGATTCAGCACAACTTACAGACAATAAAAAGATAAATAGGACAGTGGTGTCATATTGGCAGAGTAGTCGGCTTGCAAACGATTTTCTTTTAAAAAATGTTATCAGTCTGAAATTTCGCTTTCACTCTTATGTTTCGAAACAGCCAATTTCATGCTTCAAGAACCTCCATGAAAAGATCTGTACGATTCTGGCTTATTTCCACATCACAGCTATAGCAGTACAGCAATGAAAGAGTCCGTTTGCACTTACCACGGTTTCAGAGTTGGGGTTGGCGGTGTAATCTAAGAGAAGATCAACTGTTTCTTTAAAACCCGCCTCTGCTGCCAGGTGTAATGCTGTTTTACCATCCTGTCAGTCACAGAGAAAGGAAAAAAGAAAGAAATAATGCCCATTGACAAGGTTCTTTCCAACTATGCAGACGCTCTGAAGCAGTCTACTAATTAAAGCTCTAAATAAATAGGCATCGCAATTTTCTCTACCAACCTTTCTCTTTCAATTCACTGACAGATATCTTATTTTCATCACTGAATTATACAGCCCAATCCTCACTAATCATCCTCTTTTTAAAATACTTTTCATATCATTTTTCAAAATTGTTTCGATTTGTACATTGTATCTGTTCTTTTTCCCCCAACTTCTCCAGATACATCTTGATTTTCTCCCAACGATCACTAACAACTTCTACATTATATTGATCTAATCAAACTTGTGAAAAGTATCTACCAGTATTTTGATGGTCTTTACCAGATGTCTTTGGAGTTGTTTTTGGCTTTTATCTGAAGCGTTACTAATGACTTGGCTGTCTCTTCATGACACTGGATCACTTCAGTTTTAATAGATTATATTTATGAAGGAAATCAGTCTATCCTTTTCTGATTTACTGTCGGCCAGCTTCTGGCTTCAGAACTTTATGATCAAAGCGTGGCTTCCTGGTGTCAATGAAATGGGCTTGTTCTGAAATTTCGGGTGTTCACATAGTGGTAGCGCGCACTTCGGTTGTTTAACATTGCAAGTTATCACTTGACAGCTAGGGATATTTGGTTTCTTACTTTACATTGATAAAACACACTGTGATATGAATGATTAACACAGTACTGGTTGTTATTATGCGGCTCATTATTGTAACGACAATAGTGTATGAGCAAGGAACAAAAATTAAGTAACTATCAATATATTTTATTTGATAAAATCCGATATTTCCTGCCGTTGTTTGAGGTTCAGTTTCAGTTACCACATGGCCAAGTCTCTGGCCATACAGAGATTCAGAACGAATCCATTCATGTGACAGAGATGTCCTTAACTTACCCATAAACATACCCCTTAACTGTGCACCACACATGCATGTCTATGGACTTACCACATCCCTGTCGTCCACCTCCACGCCCTGCAGTAACAATTTCTTCAGAACTTCTATGTGACCATGTTTGGCAGCAAGATGTACTGCTGTCATGCCTCCCTGCAAAAGAAATAACGGTATAGTGCTCGCCACAGAAACAAAACTATATGGTTTACATCAGTTCATTCCTCGATCACAGAGAATATCATAGAGAAGCGATAATCCCATTCGGCAAGCCGCCCCTGACACTCTCTGTCTCTAACCTCTGGAAAGCTTTGTGCATAGTGCCGCGTGCCATAGATCTAATGTGGCCGGATAGCCGAACTGTTATCAGACATTGAGGCCGTCATGAGGCAGAAAAAACGTGCCCAGTAATCTTGCTTCCACTATCTATTTATTCAATGTGATTCAATGGCACAAGCATTGTGAACAATATACATGTACACTCCACAGCAATATTCTAAGGTGTGCATTTTGGCCACAATGTGATCTACACTAAGACGAAAAGCATCAACAAATGACAGCGAAGTCACAGTCATAGTAGCATTTCTTCCCTTTGTCGATGTTTCTAAATTGTCGGTAGACTATGCAGTTCACGACCGATTGATTCTACTGCAACACGACAATGCTAATCAAGCCTTATTCCATCTCTGATCTATGTACATTGTCTACTCCATTTCAGAGGATAATTAGATTAGTGTGTTAAAAAAAAGAATGGAAAATGGACACTGAAAAAGAGCACTAGAACACAAATAATTATAGTATTTTACTGTATGCTCGGTACGCTTTGATTATATTTTCATGCACGTCCCTCACATATAAGTTTATATTGTAAGTCTTCTTGTATCCAGCACGTATATGACCACTCTTTCACTTTGTTCTAAATTTCCATTGCTTGCACAGCATTATGATCTTAAAAGCAATGAAACTGTTGTTTTTAAAATCACAGCAGTAAAAAGCAGGAACAAGAAGAGGTCAGCTGTTACTAAGGGTTAGATATTATTAAGTTTTCTAAGATAATTTTCTGTGAATGAAAAAAAAAAAGTAAAATATAAATAAAGACAAATAGATAAACGAACGGGAAAAAAAAGGCTAGGCTACTTCCCTAATTAATCTCATAGACGTTATCAGAATTGTCAAGTTATGAAGGTAGGTCAAAATATTTTTAAATAAACTTAATGAGGACAAAGAACTCATACTTTAAAAATAAAGAGAAAAAAAAAAGATGAATGAATTTCAAACTAAGATCAACTATTAATTAAAAGAAAAATCTTCAAAACCGATAATGCACTAAACACAATGAACTATAACTCATGAAAAATGAGGAATTGGAAACTACTAAAAGCAACATCTAAGAAACAAATGAACGAACAAATACAATCGGTTTATCGTTAATTCTGAAAAAGCATCTCTAATTTCATCACAAATTAATTAGACGTGGACTTGAAAGGTCTGTGAAGTGAAAGAACAAGTAAACGGCAGCAGCAAAGAATAGAGAGAAACGTACCATTACCGTGACGTAGATAACACTGCCATCAGGAAAACAGCAATCGCCCAAAATGAGGTGGAAGAGTGCAGTCAAGTTAAACTTTTTCTATAGCCTAATCCATAAGTTTACATTGACAAGAACAATACGAGTGACAGAACAAATATTTTAAAAAAAAAAAAGTAATAGTATGTAAGTTTTCATGTATCACTTGCATTCAGTCTTTTCATATTTTCTATAAACTTTCATATCCGCCTTTGCAAGCAAGCAACGTTGTCTTGGAAGAGATGTTTTAGTGCAATGTAATCCCTGAAATATTCTTGATATAGTTGCTAACTTACTGTAGTAGTTTTTTTCAAACATGAATACTGACAATTTTCTAATTTTAATTGTTACCCCTCTCCCCCCTTTCCTCTCCTCCCCCCCTCCCACCCCGGCCCCCCGAGAACAGTTTGTTCAATTCCGAACTCTGTTTTGTCTTCAGTAGTACTGTTTATTGTGCGTACAAAATATCCATATCGAATAATAATTCAAGACCCACAGCTATAATGGACTTGATCGTGCTATTTAGATGCTTATAAACAGATCTGAGCACTTCCTCTTCTCAAATAGCATTACTCTACAAAAATATTTTGGACTTTTCTAGATATATTATCAAGGGAGCTGGTCGTCTACTTTATCTAAATTAAAGACATCAACATATATTATATTATTTTTAGTAAAATAAAATAAAAATTTTGATAAAAATTACATATACATCGCATTTTAGCAGTGATTAGCTGATTGGTATCGGTGGCTTAGCGGTTGGGCCGTCGGACTCGGGATCTAAAATCCCGGGTTCGAATCCTGACTGGTCCCGACGTTTTGTCCTTGGGAAAGACAATTATTTACACACATTTCCTGACTCGATCCAGGTTTAAATGGATACCCAACTAAAGACAGTGATTTATATTAGAGTAGACTGATAAGGATATGAGCGCCTAACAGGCAGCCACTTTGTATATTTCAGAAAGCTGATAACGTTTATGAGTGTCTTCTTTGGGTCTGTCAGGGTAATAATAGATTGTAAAAGCGCTTAGAGCCTTTACTTACGGGATAAGCGCTATATAAATGCTGTCTTCTATTATTATTATTATTATTATTGTGCTCACAACTGCACCACAATAAAACACCAATTACTTTATCAGTGATTTTCAAGTAATCTTCTAAAGCCAGTAACCTCAATGATGAAAGAAGAACATATTCAGCTTTGGAACTGAAAAGAGTTGGTGCCATTCATGAAAAACAGACATACTTCCTAAAAACTAATGGTCCCGAGGTACTCTTTGCAGAGCAAGAAGAGTATATAGATTCAATGAAAACAGATATAATCAGAAAATGCAAGACTGAAAATTCCACCCCAGGTAAACAATAATGTTCTAGGTAAGGTAAGATGTGTTTTAAAAGTACTGAAACCCTGAAACATAAATATTATACTCACAGGATATTTCAGATTATTTTGATGTTTAAGAAAGAAAAAAAGTTTTATTTTCATTTTATTTTCCTCATCCCTTCTCTTCGTAAAGTTCCGCTAGCATTCAGCCCTGCAGTTTTCAAAGGCCCTTCATGTAGGCTATTCTTGATACCTCATTTACCTAAATGGGGTAGCCAAAAGCCACCAGGCTTTTTATGGCCTCGATAAGGCCCACTGACAGATCTTAATTTGAACTGCTTTTTTGTTTTCAGCAAGAAACACTCCTAATGTTGCAAAATGTCTTTCTCTCTGTTTTCTTTTTTGTTACATACCCGTTAAGATATTATTTTTTCCTTCCTTAAACTATATTAAATTCGATAGAACATTATATTCGTGGTGGGACCATGCTAGATTTCACGAATATTGTATGCTGGTTAGCAGCAGCTTCGTTACCAGCATTACCAATGAACCACAAGGACTCACTGATTCTACTAAATGTGGCTCAGCACCTATTGTGAAGGGACCGAAAGATCTGTTTTTCCACAGACCAGTGCTCCATAGAAATGTGCAGATTCAGCAAGAGACACAGTTATAGAAGGGATATTAAAGTCTCTAAACCAAGTAGCAGCCTATGGTCTGGTGAAAGGTGATTGAATAAAAGCAGTGGTGGTAAACAGTTGATTACCTTCCTTGAGCCGTCGACAGCTGTAAATATCTATGATAAACAAGTCCAAATAAAAATTCAAATTATTTTTTTTCAGAGAATGCACAAATGCTTTGCCAAAGAAAGAACTTAGCAAAACAAATAAATAAACAAACAAATTAAGAGGATTAACAAAGATTTTGGGATGATGTAACTAAGGACCATAATATGTGAACAATATGTTAGGAAAAGGATACAGAATGCCATAGGTTGTGAAATCCTACTGTTCTGCTTAGGTGATCAAACTCAAAAGATAATTGTCTACAAAACAAAATTCTCTTATCGGATTTGAATAGCCTGTTCAGATATCCTAGTGATATTTTATGCATGGGCTCATGCTTTCGAGATCAAAGCTACAAGCAATGGCACCGAGCTCATGGGATGTCTTCAAAGAGATGTTGAAAATCGGTTATTAAATTTCATCGCCAGAGCAGATAGAAATATCAGCGCTGGCATCAGTTTGGCCAGAAGAAAAAAAGAAAAAAGAATCTTGGTGTTCGTGCACCACTGAAATTTTAATCTGCTATAAGATCATTCTCGTGGATCTCTCTCTCTCTCTCTCTCTCCCTTTGAACAAACAAACTCCAAAAGCCTCGTCGAGGACGTACAGATAAATACATGTATAAATTGCCGCGCCACACAAACATCAAATCCCAAAGCACTCCGGACATGGCAAATCAGGCAATAAAAAACTTCATTAACTATTTAAACATATGCGTCAATTTTCTTGGGCCAAATCCAGACAAACAGAATGCGACTTTGTCACGAATGTTGTGAGGGAGAGAGTATAAGGTGATCCATCCTTCGGTTCTATCATGAAAGCTAAGCTAAGGACAGCATCTTTAATTTATCAAACAGAGGATGTCCACGGCGAGAGAAAACCTGACCTTAGTGAGTCTATACCTGGAGGATAGGAGGATGACAGACAGGCTTCCCATTCCTACACATAATAGATGTATTAAACTGAAACAAAAAAAAAACACTTGTCACGACAATCTATTGCTGAGGCTCTCATTACTGGATATAGAAACTGTTATCATTACAGGACAATGACATAGACACAAACAATGAAATGAAGGGGGGGGGGGGAACCTAGAATGTTCCATGGTTATTAAACAGCAATGTTCCGAATGACTGTAGTCATCATTATCATCACGATATAAACAATACTGCACTGAGGCGAATTAAATAAAGATTCTGCAATCCCAATGTTTGGAATCACGGTGTGTTTGCTCCATAGTTAACATTTTACAATTAACCTATCTGTTAATGGTTAACATTTCACAATTAACATATTTTTTTATGAAGCTTGTCTTGTCTCTTGAAATGTTGTCAAATTGTAAAAACTTATTCATGAGTGATTCAGAAAGGAACTTAACTTCACTTTGGCATAAGACATTAATATATGATAATCAAACATTTCATTGTTTTATGCAGAGATTGAAGATACTGAAGCAAAGAAAGATAGTCTTTAAAAAAAAAAAAAGAAAGGATTTAATGGCTCACAGTTTTGTCAACAACGAGTACAGTTAAGGTATTCAGCAAATTAACTAGATCTAACATACTTGCACAACTGGGACTCACCCGGGACATGATCTTTCAAAACATGAACAACAAGAATAAGAATAACAACAACAATAAATTTTTTAAAAACACTAACAATCCAATGGTATTTTCACGTTCTTACATCAACTGTTCAGTCTTCTCGAAGTTTTACATTCCTGATGTATTAAACATATTGCAGGAAGAATAAAGCTGTTATCATATTGACGGCATTTAGTACTACAAAAAAACGTCTTGATATATTTTAACTTGCTGTCTCGGCTCAATTCGCTACATACTTCTCTGAGTTATCTAAAGATACATTTGGAAATGCGTTTGAACCGCGCCCAGCTAAACTGTCTCCGTGCTTCTCCGCAACAGAAATACACTAATTCAATATAACCTTTTCTCTCAAATACTTTTTCTTAAATTAGTGCTGAAATTCAGTCAGGGAAGTCTCTGCCTGAGTACTGATATAACACATTTAACGTAGTATCTCAGTAATATAAAATTTCCTCATCTTTCTACATACATGTATACATCTCTCCTATATCACGTGGGACTTTCCAGATACCAGATGACATGGATTTTCAGACATCAAAACAGCTGATGACATGTGAATTCTCATATATCCGAATAGATGGCATATGAATTGTAAGACATCGGAATATATGGCGTGTTAGTTTTCAGATATCAGAACAGATGAGAAGTAAATTTTCAGACATTACAATAAATGACTTATAAATGTCCAGACATCAAATTAAATAGATCAGATGTGAATTTTCAGACAACAGAGTTTGAGAAAAAAATCCATCTTATCAAGAGATAATAGTCAAACAATTCACAGCTTTTATCAACGGTTCTCAGTAAGCCTTTGCTACACTTTCTGTTGAACATGGAGATTTCCTTATACGATATAAATCAGTGCAAAGAGTTCATGAAATTTTCCTCCAGAACAACAGTGTTCTCTACCTAGAGCCAACTGGACAACAATCAAAGCCCACATGGCCGAAAGGGATTATTCGGTCTTAATTACTTTATGTACACAAGCCAATAAAAATAAATTTTTGATGAAGTGCCTCTCGTTAAGAATACTGTCCTTACCCAGCCTTTTTCCTTTAGTTCTACTGAGAAAATTTCCTTTGACGTAAAACCACAAGCATCGTCTATTTCAACTAAATACCAAAGTAAATGTCATCCAAAGACATCGGAGGCCCAGTAATTAAGGGCCTCTGGTCCATTTCATCTCGAACATTCTAAGCTACAGGTATTTGAAAGAAAGGCCCTGCATCCATAGACTATAGCTGAATCTTAGTTATAAACCTCCGAATGAAGGACCTTATATTTTATAGGCTATTGCTAGCTTTAACCCTATTTCTAAGCTATCCATAGCTTATAGCAGGCTATCCATAGCGTATGACACGCTATAATATCTCTGGCTTATTCATAACTTATAGGGTAAGTGACATACAGGACAAAAACACATTGCATTTTAATAGGCAATATTAGGTGTGGGAGAGAGACAAAATATTGTAATTCCAATCAATGACAATTCTCTCACCTTGTCCTTCTTATTGATGTCGGCCTTGGCTTCCAGTAGCCTTTCTACCGCCTCCATATGCCCACTCTCTGCTGCAGACTGAAGGGGCGTGCGATCATTCTGACAACAATACAGAGAAACTGTGGATCAGCTGTACATTCTATCATTCGGGCAATATACATACAGAAGTTAAGGATAAAATATTCAATAGACAAAATATGAGTAACCAACTAGGACGTGAACTAAAATCGTAGTAAAATATGACATGTGAGTCCTCTAAACGCTATGATACATTTCGATAAAATAGACAACATATATATGTTTAATGGTTTGCTCTTTATAGCCTTTGAGCCAACTACAGTCCATGTTGACTACTTGAAGCATCAAAATTAAAATAGAGTGACTTTGTGGACCGCAAAATATAGTTAGTTCAGTTTATTTATTTTTTAAAAATATTTATCTTTTTTATATTTATTCATCTACTTATTCATCTGTTTCTTTGTGTCTTCAAATATTCATTCATTCATTCATTCATTCATCTGTCTCACGGCTGGTCAGAACAAGTCGCTGGACACCAACAGAGAAATCAGAGGTTGAACGTGATGACGGTGGTTGATGGCGATGTTTTTATATTGTGCATATTGAAAGAACATTCATCTCTGAATTAGAAAATACTGCTCTTATGAGCAGATTATATTGTATATCAGGATCATGTGAACTGGGCCGTCATAGTCCCGACGAGGGAGGGGGAAAGCCATGCAGTAAGGATGGGCCGATTCAACGAACTGGCTGAATCGCGACTCCGAACATTTTGTGACCCAGAATCGACGAACACG